>OY284496.1:30883457-31125370 GCA_958336395.1 Ctenicera cuprea
ATGGAAATTTTCAAAAATGTTAGTTAAAATTAATATGTCTAATTTTAGGTACACGTCGGAGTAGTCGCCTAAAGTTTTGCAGTCAAAAGTTCTGCACACGTTGTTGGCACGGTTGTAGTCTTTTTCCTCGATGTCAGAAATATTCAAGGTATCTCGAAATTGTTCTATCGAGGGTGGTGCGGTTTCATCTAATTTGATAAAAAAATCGATGTATGAATACGGAAATGCCCCTTTCGGTTTCATACGGTCAAATTTGATACCATTCCCAAACTAATTGGAACGTAAATATTCAGCCGAACGTGCCAAAGCAGAATTCATAAACCAATAACTATCTAAAAATTTCATCTGAACATAAATGTTAGTTCTATTTCTATCCGTAACAATTTCGTCTACCAACAACTGCTTGGCAAACGATATATATATACTTCTCTTTGTTCTGTGGAATGACATCAATCTATTCCTTGCGTAATGCTAATTCTTTGATAAACAAATGCAAATCGTAAATTAAATTATGAAAAATATGGGGACAAAATTGGGGATTTTGTAATTCACATTGCAGATCCTATGTGCGTTTGCGCGGTTCTTCCCGTTAAGTAGTCGTGGTCGCGCACCTTCACAGCGGAACTCTCAAAAGGTTGCTCGCATATATGGGATGAAACGACATCATCAAACTTTTTAATTTCTACATGAGTCAACTCCTTCATCTGTATCACATGCTTCAAATGGTTGGAACATATATTATGAACATTTTTTTCCAAACGCTCCATAAACATTTCATTGACATTTTCCCCACGATACATTTCAAACTTTGATAAAAAATCTTCATACGCACTCTTAATGAAATACGCAAAAGAACGGGGTTTATGTTCGCACGTTGTTACCGTAAAGCCCTTTTCGGTATTTAGTGCCGCTGTCGAAATAGGTCTCAACATTTCGTAGTTTTCACCTCTCTAAAAATTTTCCTGCATAGTAACATATAGGGATTTGCCGAATAGTGATTTTGGTCGATGACTCTTTGGCGAATATTGAGCAAAATATTCAGTCACGGTGCCCTTATATTCGGCTGAGTAGGAAACATTAGGCGCAATTATTAAGCCAAATATTTGCTCAAGTACCAAATATTGAGCCAACTATTCGGCTATTCTGCTAAGTACCGAAAATTAGCCAACTCTAGCCAGTTATTCGACCAAATTACGGATAATCAACACCGAAATTATAACTTTGGTTCAATGTATTTTAATCTTAATTACGCCAACGAAATTTTATGAAAAGTTTCAGTTTAGTATTGCTCTTTTATTTAGTGCCCAAATTTCAAATAATTGGCAAATATTTGACTGACTCAAACTAGAAAGCGTGCCAAGCATGCAAGTTGTAAGTAAAACTTCTTAACTGTTTTGAATTTAATGATTTAATAGAAAACGAATTCGGTTTCAGTTACAAATATGCGCAAGTCTGGTATTTAATTCATTTTCCAAATATTAAGTTAGATAGTCTAAACAAACATGGATGGATCTGTGCATAAAAGAAGAACTGAAATGCTGCAGTGAATGCAATTGTAAAGATTGTAACAATAGTTGTGTAAGATTACTCCGAAGATACTGATTCAGAAACAGGAGAAACTTATTGAGTAAACTTTACTCATGTATTTACACAGCATTAGTATTATATTACGTCACATATATGTATTGTTTCTTTCCGTGTTTTATAACTAATTAAAAAAATTGTACAACAAACTAAAGTTATTATTATATGTATTCAGCTTGAAGCACTGTCAAGGTTTACGCCTCGAGGCGGCACATATGATATTTATTTTTTTGCTTTAAAATATTTCTCAACGTTGATTCTTAATTTTGTTAGCTACATGTGTGCGCCAAAATCTACAAATAAAAAAGATTGTCGCTTAGTGAAACGTTCACTATATCAAAAGCAATAAATCATATTCCTCATTTCTTTGGGCACCAAATAATTTTTTTTCGGAAATTAAAATGAGATGATAGACAGCAAGCAGGCATTTACTTTTAAACAAACAAAAATCAAGTTGATATGCAAAGTATTTCTCGCGGTATTACGTTATATGTGTTAAAACCGTTAAATTGGACAATTGGCATTTTGGGCATTTTTTTATTAATAAAAAAGTTTAGTACCATTAAAAATATTGTAAATTGCCAATTGTGTTTGGTAAATAACGTAATTAACAAGAATGTGTCGGTATGTTCTATTTGTACGAAGAAAAAAAATTGTATGAACGATGCGACTTTTACCGTTTGCCCAATTTACATGGAAATTTTATCAATGGCTAATTTATTTTCTTTTAAAAATGTTGCTAACGTTTTAAATGTCAATATTTTAATTAAAAAAGATTATTTTTTTGTTTCTGTAGAAATGAAATGTTATTCGAAAGTAAATCAATATATTATATATCATATCTCTCACTAGAGTGCTGTTCATAGGATGCGTATATAAGCAATCCAACAAAATACACTAGTCTATTATGTGTGTCTGTGATGGCACAACTCAACACTGTTCGCTTCAGTTTGAATTTAGGCGACCTCAGTTCCGTTGCATTACTTCCGTCTCGCATTCGCGAGGTTATTCCAGCCGACAAAGTTTCGCTTCAAAAATTATTCGGCTTATCCGAATATCGGCAAGCTTCAAAAATAAATGATCATTCGGCCAATTATACGGCCCACCGAATACTGGGTGTATCCCTAGTAACGTATAGTGTCTGTAGAGGTATCACGATAGAAATTTGAACCAGATCTGCCAACTCGCACTTGAATAATAAAGGTATTAAAGTTAAAATTTAAAAAATACGTAGAGGTCTCGATTTGGAAGCTGGAAAGTTCAGAAAACAATGTTTGAATTGCTCAAAGATCTTCTATCAGATTCCGTTTTCAAGTTTAAAAGCACGGTTCCCGAAAAACGAGCTACCAATAAAGCATGTCTAACTTCCGGTTCCGGTTTTGAATTTTTTTAAAAGCTTACTTAGTGGATGGATTTTCAATATACATCCACATTCCGAAGCGATACCTACCCACATACATTTTTTATAGACCACTTTTTTTATTTTTATGAAATTAATAATATGCTTAATATATAAGAAAGCAAAAAAAATCGAAACTTTGTAGGTTCAAAGCGTTGCTGAATTGTTTGAAGTGTCGCTATTTAATATATGGGCTTTGCCAATCTTTTTATATAAAATCAAAAACCTATCCTAAAGCAAAACGCACGAATATTAAAAAATGATAAATCAAAAAAGTTTCTAATAAATAATTGTCAATAACTGCTTTCAGAGACAATTTTTGTTACGAAGTTTTGAGTTCGGGAAGGTATAACTTTTAGGAATTATTTTTAATGCGAGTCTTGAAGAGGTTATCTGGCATTTAAATTTTATACGAATTATTTTTGATTTGTCTTATTTTTAGGGACATGTTCTTTTTATGTGTGTTATACGAAAAGTTTAGTCATATTATTAAGGTTCTTGTACTTTAATCGCTTAGGTCTCAAAAGGCCTTGTAGGACGTATGAGCAGCCTCGCTAGTCTGGAATAATACTCTATAATTACATGTAGTTGATATAATACACCATAGATAATTCTTGTACGGTATGTGAACGGATTTTTATATTCAAAACTGTCGTAGTTAACGAATTGCATTAGTTGATATATTGTTTCGACCTTAAGTATTGTGCAATGTACTCACCGAGTATCTTAGCTGAGTTAATGTAAAGGATAAGTGTCAGATTGGCATGGGTGCGTCATTTAACAAACAATAAGACTAATAGAAAGCAAGTGCGGCATGCAAATTGGCTTAAAGCAACGACGAATGTAATGTATATTCAAATAGGACCACTTGAAGTTGACAACACAAAATTACGTGTCATAGTTAGCAAAAAAGACTCGAATGTAGAATAAATTTAAAAAAATGATACAAAGAGAAACAAATCAGTCATAAAAACGAATTCGATATGTAAATATCTTTATGCAGTTCCTGGACGGAAATACTGACCACTAATGGCTTTCCAAGTGCGTTTTTTTTTCTTGAAATATTATATTTATGTATTTATATGTGCACCCTTCAGCCATGTATTTACATAAAGATCGAATTTGTATGTGGCCCTCGGCAAACGCACGAAAGTATTTATTATAACTACTTGCGGATTTTCCTGTTTTGTACAGTTTTTAATAAGCGCCGCTAACAATAGCCGAATAAAATTGTGGGAATTTTTATAATTTGTGCCCATCGTGTTGTAAGCTGCACATCACTTCCGTGTGAAATGTCATATAATAAACAAAACGAGACAAAAACTAGGACGTCAGGGGTGATTTTTTTGTAAGGTTGCAACAAAAGAAAGTGCTTTGTGACAATCTCTGGAGTCAGTCCACCTACACATACACAACATGTCAATGCGCAATACCCTTCACGGTAATTACTCATTTACCGAATGACAAACATGACATATTACATTGCCTGCAAATGAGATAACCTATGGAATAACATAAACGGTAGCGGTCAAAGTGGTGAACGACTATGTAATTCTTAATTTAAATTAAGTTTAGAGTTTGGTCGGTTTACCAGCATACAGTTCCAAAAAGTTGAATAAAACGAAAATATACCTTTATTGATTGAAATTTGGACTTACTGAAGTGTAAAACAAATAATAAAGCTTATGCATCATCATTAATTCGTGCTTTTCAGTATTTTTTGCTGATGTGTACTGCAATTCCATTGAAAAAAAAAGCAGGAGAGGCTCGGGGTGAACTTTTTAGGGTAGCATCAAAGGTTTTGAAGGGCAGCAAGGTTGTAGTTTGTTACGCTAGTGCGGTATTGTCCGACGAATCTGAATAAAGCTTTATTATCTGCTGGCTATTGTGATTTGTGCGTGATTTATTATTGTCGGACAAAATTATTACATCGCCTTGTCCTACAGCACCTGGATCTGTTCTCTATTATGCTATATAATAATACTTCTGGCGTTGATGCCAATAAATGTCTACACTATAGTGTTGCATTTTGTGTAATTAACTACGATTAAAACTAGAGTATACAATGAACACACGATAATTGTCTGCATGGGACGGGTTCATGCAGGAAATCCACATACATACAGTGAATTCCAATTTAGGGGGAACATGCAGGTTTAGCATGTAGATTTTCAAAAAGTTGTTTATTATGTCCCTAGGAGAATTTCATTATTTACAGTCATCCTACATAGAAAGATAACGCTTTTTCATATCGCCTGATGGGAATGTATTGATATACCCGGTTGCGAAATCGATGTTAAAATGTCGTGGCGCTCTGGTAAAGGATTTGTTTCGTATGCTAAGGGTTGTGAGTTCAAACCGTGAAGAAATCCGATTTATTCAAATTTTTATTATTACTAAAAGAGACAATCAGGTTTATATTATTTTATTAAAATATATAATTTTTATAACTTAATGCTTTATAACAAAACTAATTTGGTGAAATATAAAACGTTAACGATATGGCAACGCATATGGGCAGCATGTATCGTTGTACGACAAAATCCCAATGTTTTTGAACGTGTTCGAAGTTCATTTCTCGCGTCCCGCTGAAGCGTGCAATCAAGTTTGGTCATTTTAAACATCTTTTATGATTACAATATTTGTTTTGTTGAGTTAATTTTTTATTTATCATTGTCATTCTAATTGTGACCTCATTAAATTTAATTGATTAAGTTGCATTAATGATTTTTATCAATTCAAATTTATGAAATTTTGGTAGTTGCGTTTATTTATTATAAGTATTTTTACCAGATCAGTTAAATAATTCATTGCCTAATAAAAATTGTTTGTACAAAACATATTCAAAATCAGTAGAAGAAACAAATAATTGTAAAATTTCGGTGCTCTGTCTACTTGTTTTTGGAACCAACAACAGTGGCACTCAAACATTGAGTAGACACCGCGTCGTCATTTGGGAACTACACCCAGCATAATCAGGTATAAGGACCGACCTGTAGCTTGTCTACCTTTACAAGCATTTGCTCTAGAAGTATGAGCAATATTTGTTCGTAGACCCTGCCTGCCTAAACAGGACCGTGTGCTTAGATTATTTAAACTTTGGGGTGGACGAGGATTTGATTTTAATGTATTTTGTTTGACAGGACAATAATACTTAATCGGCTTATGCCTGTTAGCTGTTTGTGAACCCATACAAACTAACGTTTCGCAAGACATTGCAGATTGCATCTTCAGAGTGAATAAAACACTGAATTCGAATCCGGGAAGCGGAGATATTTAAACCTCTTTGAGCCAATCGGGCAGAACGGCGAAGTTCTGGTTGGCTGTCACCGTTGGGCAAAGACGGATCCGGTAGTGCGAGATCGATGATGCTTAGGAGTTCTTACGGGATGAACAACTGGAGTCCAAGCTTTACTGAGTCTAAAACCTTCCTCCCTGTTTATGTTGTTAGGTTGTTTTTCAATTTCAATTGGTTCACGTATGATACGAGGGAAGTAATGAGGTACTCTGGCGAGTACCCGAGCATTGTCAAAGTCCATCTTATGTCCAGTTAAACCAGTATTTTCAGCCACCGCAGATTTTGTGATGCGTTTGTGTCTGCAATCACCTTTGTGCTCTCGCAATCTTAACTCAATGGAACGACCAGTTTGTCCGATGTAGTTTCAGCCCCAAGATCAAAGATGTTGTAGATCTCGGCTGATTTTAAATTTGATATTTAATCCTTAGCGGATCTGAAACCGTTTCCCAGAGTTTCAATAGTCCTAAAGACTGTTTTTATGCTGTACCTTCTAAGAACATGCCCAATCTTATCAGTAATGCCTTTACTGTAAGGTACGAAAGTTAAGCCGTCCGGAGGTGCCAGTTCCTCCTTAGCCTTGGGCTGTTCCGCATTGCGGATTGCTCTATGAATTTCTGTGGCTGTATAACTGTTTTGTTGTAACGACATCAAGAGATGGGTTTTCTCTTGTTGTAGGTATTCTGCCTCTGAGAATCGGACTACTCTGGGTGTTGGAGTTTTTAGCACAGTTGCTTTGCGCATCGGGTGATGATCGGGATATGTGTCTTCTTCCCGTAAACTCCGTGCCCCAAGCTACCATCTGGTTTACGTGTAACATGTATGTCTAAGAATGAAATACTGCTATTTTTCTCAACTTCCATTGTGAATTGGATATTATTATGAATTGAGTTTAGGTGTACTAGAAATTGTTCTAGTGTTTGGCGTCCGTGAGACCAAACGACAAAAGTATCCTCTACATATCTAAACCAGGATTTAGGTTTAAGATCAGCTGCTGCCAAAGCTTTGGTTTCAAAGTTTTCCATGTATATGTTTGCAATAACAGGTGATAGCGGTGAACCCATAGCCGCCTTTTCAACCTTTTCATACAAGTTGCCATTCCAACTAAAAATGGTGTTTTTCAAACATATTTCGACTAATTGGTTTAGATCTGTAGGTAGTTTATCTCATAGGATCTCTAACACATCATCTACCGGTACTGTAATGTTTGGTTTGGAGTTGTAAATAAAACATTAGTTTGCGGAAGAACTTTTTAATGTGTTTAGCTTTTACAGAATAAACTTGATGAATGTTTTTAGTTACATAAATAGCAACCAAGTCGCTAATTTACAAAATACAATTGATAAAACCAAGGCTGCTACATTAGTAAAAACTACGCAGCAAACGTGAAGCGCATGCTATCTTAGCTACAAAAACTTCTGATCTTTTCAAAAACAATGCAAGTAACGTAACTAATTGAACATCATAGAAAATAGAATAAAATTAGCTTGAAGTTGCTTCTAGTTTTTCCAGGTGCGTGTCCAATTCTTGAGATTCCAAGAGCAGAGCAGAAAAAGTCCAATTCACTAAAAAAACAGAACAAAAAGGGAAAAAAATGTGCATAAACAAAAAGAACATAACATCTAAACAAAAATACTTAAACAAAAAAAGCTGATTTGAGGCGATCTAGAGAAACAATTCCAAAGCCGAACCGAAGCCCTCCAATACCATATATTTTTCCGTTCGAGAGATCACTTTGAATGGACCCAAATAATTTTGCTTTAAGCCTAGCGTATGACTGTCGTTGCGTACATACACGTGTGAGCACGACTTTAATTGCTGATCCACGAAGGTATTGCTATTATTAAAAATCTTAGTGAAAAAGAACTTGGCGTTGTGCATGTGTTTTCGTAATTTAAAAACAAAATGTGTTAACTCGGTGCGATCGTCAAGGTCTACGTCTTGAAAAAAATCTCCGGCAGACGCAATTGTGTTCCGTATAGAATATCCGCAGGAGACACCTGAACTTGTTCTTTAATTGCTGAGCGCAAATCCAATAAAATCCATGGTAATCTATCTATCCAGTCGTCCATCCCCGTCGTTCTTACTGCTTGTTTAATCGTATGGTTAAGTCTTTCCACCAAACCCTGACTCTGTGCATGTTGACACTGCACTTAATATGTTTTACCCCCAAAGTTTTCAAAAAATTTTCCCACGTTGCAGAAATAAATTGCGGACCATTATCCGTAGAAATAATCTTTGGAACTCCAAAACGGCTGATCCAAGTATTGATAAGTTCTTGTATAATAATATCAGTTGTGGTGCTCTTTAATGGAATTGCTTCGGGCCAACGTGAAAAACGGTCTACTATTGTTAGCAGATATTTAAAACCATTCGAAGAAGGAAGGGTCATAACGTCCAAATGAATTTGTTCAAAACGATTATCAGGTTCGATTATACAATGGTGTCTTCGTGTGTCGTGTTATTTTATTCTGTTGACAATTACAACAGCTTCTTACCCATTCCCGAATGTCTTTTCTCATACCAGTCCACAAGAACCTTCGAGAAACAAGCTTCTGCATTGTCCTAGTACCTTGATGAGCCATGCCATGCAACCGCTGGAAAATTCCAAAACGAAATGGCAATGGAACGTAAGGTCGCGACAATCCTCGACTCGTGTCGATCCATATTGACGTATTGTTTGGTGTACGTGCTTTGACAAAATTGAAATTTTGATTCGACTGAAGTTGCAATAATTCTTCATCTTGAACCTGCGCATGTGCAATTGCATCGTAATCAACCAACTCGGGTAAAATTGCTGAAACCCGTGTAAGTGCGTCTGCTGGAATATTTTCGCTACCCTTTAAATATCGAATATCCGTGGTGAAAGCAGAAATGTACTCTAAATGACGAAACTCTCGTGGTAAATAAGTGTCGCTCGAACTTTTGATAGCTGAGCAAAGCGGTTTATGGTCCGTATAAACGTGAAAAGTCCTATATTCTATAAAATATCGAAATTTTTTAATTGTGAAATAAATAGCCAAAAAATTCGCGTGAGAAAATGTCGTATTTTCTTTCGGTAGGCGTAAGCGATCGACTGCAGAATGCGAGAGGTTTTTATAAACCATCTTGTAGTTGCTGTAATACGCCTGCAATAGCATCTCCGGAACTATCACAAGAAATACTGATCTCAGCTCCTTCTTGTGGGTGTACTAGAAGTGTGGCCTCAATAAGTGCCTGCTTGGCTTCATAAAAAGCTTCTAACGTCCTACCTTTCAAAACAACTGGTTTCGTGGAAGCCTTACCCGGAATAACTAAAGAATTCAGCGGAGCCAAAATTTTTGCACAGTTCTTAATGTGTTTATGAAAATATCCTATTAAGCCTATGAAATTGCGCAATTTTTTTTGATCGTTTGGTATTGGAAAGTTCTTTATCGCCTCAATTTTTGAGTCTTGTGGCAGAATGCCTTTACATGAAACCTTGTGCCCCAAATAATCCAATTCACTAACCCCAAAAACACATTTATCAACGTTCAACAAAAGTCCGTATTCAGTCAGACGTTCAAAAACCATTTTTACATGACGCAAATGCTCTGACGCGGTTTTACTAAAAATTAATATATCGTCGAGGTAAAAATAAATGTAATACATCCCTGTAAGAATCTTCTGGACGAATCTGGACCAGGAAGCAGCAGCGTTTCTTAAGCCAAAATTAAGTCTTTTGTAACGATATGCACCAAGAGGCGTGGTAATTGTGGTTTTGTCCATATCATCTGGATGCAAAGGAATTTGGAAGTATGCTTTCTTTAAATCCAATTTAGTAAATATCGTAGATCCACATATTTTGTGAGTAAAGTCTTGCATGAAGGGAATTGGATAGGTATCTGGAACTGTTACCGCATTCGGCTGCCTGTAATCGCCACAGACACGATAGCTGCCATCAGGTTTTAATACCATATGTATTGGGCTACTCCAAGGACTGTCTGCCTGCTCGATGATTCCAGCACGTAACAGTTCATGCAGATGTTTTTCTAAAAACAGTAATTGTGTTGGATTAAGTCTTCGACACTTTGCACTAATTGGCGGACCGTTAGTTTTAATTCGATGCACTACATTATGTTTAATACGGGTGTTAACGTCGAATTCAGCTGTTAAAGCAAGAAATTGTTGAAGAAGATTAGAGTAAAGAGTGCGTTCAGGTGATAAAGATTGTAAAGAGAGTGAATTAGAAGAAATTTTTTGAGCATTTACATCTGCTTCTACCGTAGAAGGCGATTGGTAGTCGTTAAGTTCAGAAGAAAGAAGATTGGAAAGTTGATTAGGATGTGTGATTAGTTGTGATGTGTTTGAGAGAGATGATTGAGAGATTGGTTGGATGTTTGATTGTGATTAAGTTGGTTGGAGTGATGGTTGTGATTTGTTTGTAAGTTGAGAAGAGTTGTTTAAATGTTGAGATGATTCGTTTAAATGTTTTATAATTGTTTGCGACTCGTAAAAACTAGGAGGTTTTGTTTGTTGAACAGGTAAATTACCACCAGTCTGTGGAAGAACGGATGACTCACGAATTTCCGGGTCGAACATCATAGATCGATTAACAGAAACTCGCTCAACCACTCTTCCCACAGCACAGTCTATCATTAAATTACGATATTGTAAAAAATCTAGCCCCAAAATTGGAAATGCAATATCTGCCAAAATAAAATTCCAAGTAATTGGTTGATTTGAAAAATCAAATTTTAAAGCTAGTGTTTTAGAACCATAAGTTTGTATTTGTGTTTGGTTCGCTGCCAATAAAGAAATCAAAGAGGCAGGATTGCATGTCGTGTGGTTGTGAAAGGAAGCATTTGGTAACAAGCTGTAGTTTGAACCGCTGTCCACTAAAAAACTTATATTTGAAATACATCTTTAATAAAAATTAAATTGCACCCTTGAAAAGCCAAATTTTGCCAACTGGGTGATGTTAGCAAGGCCGAATTTAGTTTTTTTTTATAAGAACATGAGGGACCGGCACACCTAACGGCTCTATCACCAAATCTTTCATGGTAATAACACAAATTTGGAAGATTTTGGTAATTGTGCGTGTTATTATTGGGAAAATTAAGTTGCTGAGTAAAAGTAGGTTGTGTATTTTGATTGTAATGCTGACGTTGATTAAAATTACGTGTTTGTAATCGTGATGGTGCAAAAGAGTTATTTTGAAAATTTGATCTAAACTTTGATTGCGAATTTTGAAGTTTATTTTTAATGTTAGTGATTTCATTCGATAGACGATCAAACCTATCATTATTTGATGCACAAGGAATATTGTTCGGCACAACAGATAATAATTCATCGATCCTATTTGAGTATTCATGAAGTTCCAAATCTGTTTCAAGTAAGGCAGCGGGTACTTTTAAATTATCAGGTAATTTTGAAAACAGTAGGTTCTTAAGGAACTCGTCTGGTAGTTGTAAACCATGAGAAAGTTTAAGAATTTCTTGTAAAAGTGCGTTACATGAAGTTTCAAACTTGAGACCTGTCAAAAGTGACATTATCTTAATATTCCGTGGTTTGTCATACAAACGAATTAGTTCAGCTTTTAAAGCTTCATATGGGGCTCGTTGAGGTCTGTTTAAGACTAACCGTCGTATATTACATAATACTTCATGGGGAAGCTTCAAAGTTAATATATCAAATTTTGCTGCAGAATCTGCAATAGCATTAACTTGGAAAAATTTATCTAGTAGCACAAAAAACAAATCGACGTCATGAATGTTAAATTCGGGAAAGTCAATACAAATACGGTTTAAAGCCATATTTAATAACGTTACTTATCTTGTAAATATCTTGCAATTCAGTGGGATTTTGAAGGTCCGGAGGTCTGTGGCGATGTACTTGGCAGCTGCTTATTGCGGTTTATAGAAGTGAAATTCTGCTTGAAAATCTCAGGAATCTCACGGTTGGGGTCACCAATAATGTAATGTTTGGTTTGGAGTTGTAAATAAAACATTAGTTTGCGGAAGAACTTTTTAATGTGTTTAGCTTTTACAGAATAAACTTGATGAAGGTTTTTAGTTACATAAATAGCAACCAAGTTGCTAAGTGACAAAATACAATTGATAAAACCAAGGCTGCTACAGTACTTTTGTGAAAAGGGATGTCCGATTCCACTTACAGAAGGCTTAATCGCAATCCGCTTAACTCTCTCATCTCAAAAGTTACTGCTGCTATCAAGTGCTCTGCTACTATTGACACTACGGAAAAACAGCGTATCATACCCAAAAACTCTATCACCCCTCGTATTTATGGTTTACCCAAAATACACAAGGTTTTAATTTTCATAATTAAATTTGGTATTATAGTAGCTCTTAGGGGATACAATTTTATTATGTTAATGTAGGAGAATTTTTAACCGCATAAAAACTGCGAAGTAAAACTATTTGAACAGTTATAGAAATATTCAAAACATATTGCTCAAAAACTGGATACCTGATTTATTTTAAATTTTGTGGGCTTATAGAGCTGGCTATGAGCTACAATTTGGTTCGTGTCTAAGCTGGCTAATTTTTCGTAGAAGTCTTACGCCGTTTTCACACACACCGGCAAACCCGGAGCCGGTGACGGTGCCGTTGCCGTTGCCGGCCAAAGGATATTTTCACACACACCGGCAAAACCGGTGCCAGTGACGGTGCCGGCCAATGTCTCCTTTCACGCGTTTTATTAGTGCAGTAGGTTTTTGGCTTTGGTGAAAGAAAGATGTGTGCTGCACTCAACAAACGTTACGTTATTGGGCTATTATACCTTAGAAGGAAATATCGAAACCGAAAATATAAAAGGCAGTACTGGGTACATCCTCTGTTGACTGTGAGATACTTGGAAGGGAGTTTCTATACGCTTTTCGAAAAACGTAGAGCACATGACAACAAATTTGTTAATTATTTCCGCATGAGTACCAATACTTTTGATCGGAGATCGGCCCGGCATCCGAATCGTCGAGTTCAACACCGGCTGCATTTTTCGGTGTCGGCTGCCGGACCGACAAATCTGCCGGACCGGACTATGTGTGAAAGCTCTAATTTAATTACTTTGCATCCGGCGCCGTCGCCGTCACCGGCTCCGGTTTTGCCGGTGTGTGTGAAAACGGCCTTATAGTATTTTTTGAAAATTTTGTTCTTAAACCCCCACTCAACGAGTTACTAGATCGGGATGAAATTTTATACTGTAAGTGTCCTATGGGGTACACAATGTTACAAGCTAGGAAAACTTTTCAAACTGCAAAGTGGAATAAATTTCAAAATTTTGACGGTTTAAAAAAAATATAACAAAAATTTTAATTTTATAGGACAATAGAGCTAGGGATGAGCCACAATTTGGTTCGTGTCCCAGTCCGCTAATGTCGCCTTCTATGAATGTTTGAAAGTCTAAAATTCATGCACGTTTATTAACTAAACTATAGACAG
The DNA here is from genome assembly GCA_958336395.1 of Ctenicera cuprea. Taxonomy (NCBI): domain Eukaryota; kingdom Metazoa; phylum Arthropoda; class Insecta; order Coleoptera; family Elateridae; genus Ctenicera; species Ctenicera cuprea. The sequence continues at coordinate 30,897,154 of OY284496.1, forward strand.
TTTTCGTTGAAAGTAAATTGCTCATAAGTGGTACTAAAATAAGATTCGCAAATTTTTAGGTGCCGCAATATTTAGGGGTGTTAATTCCCCCCTCCCGCTAAGTTTTTGACGGACGAATTTGTCCCTACGTGTTGGGTATTATTAATCCTCAGGAAGCTTTTTCAAAAAATCAAAAAATTGATCTTTTGTAATAAATTTTTTGTTTGTTTTTAGTAATAAGTCCAGTGGCCGGACCAAAAACATTCTGCCGAAGCGGGCATGGTTAAGGTTATCATTCAGCTGATAGTTATGATGGAGAATACCAAAACACCCAGAAGCGGTTTTTTGGTATTTTTGTTGTACTTTAGTTGTCTATATTGTAAATGGTTTTCCTGTCAATCTGATAGATGAGGTTGGCGACTTGACGTACCCTTTTCTGGTGTTCGTTTAAATTTAATTTAAAAGTGTGCGATGGCAGGTGGTATACTGTGCGGTAAGAGGTTGCAAAAATTTCACCAAAAGCAAAACTACAAATTTATTTAGTTTCTCTTTGGATATCGATATTTTACTGGTTAAAAATGTAATAAAATATTGAGTTATGGCTATCGTTGCAACCTTTAGGAAACGCTCTTTCTGAAAAACAATATGAGCCAATATTATTCCATTTAAAATTTCTGACTTTTTCTCAAAAAACTGTGGCGAATTGTTTAAGCACCCGGGATCGACGGATACGGACAGCAAACGCTAATAAACAGTTTTATGGTAACGCTGGGCTATATAGGAACAGTCTTATGGGCGTCATGGCACTCTAGACGCAAAACAAAAAAAATGAATCAAAATTTTAAAGTTGTCAAAAAAGCAATTTAAGTACACAGTCGTATGCAGAATTTTATCTTGATTACAAATATCTAAAAATGTACAGAGGTTGCATATAAAATAAGAAAGTTATGGTCAAAAACTCAGGGAAGTCACTGCCGACTTGTTAAAAACAAAAACAGTTGGTTCACGGGAACGGTAGATATTTAAAAAAAGGAAAACTCTTTTTTCTTTGGCCAAATTTTCGGATTTTTTTATTTTCTCATCAGGGCTCTAAATTATATAATAAAGTTATAACCAAAATGCAAAACTTGAACATGTGCAATACTTGCAAGAAAGCAAGCTTAGTTAAAAGTTGGTTTAATATAAACATAAAAATAATAGATCATTGATCGCAGTTCAAGTTTACAAGTTGAAGTTTGAAAATACCTTAATTAATGGTAATGATTGCTAAAATTGAGACTAACACGTTTGTATAACATTTTGAAAACAATTTCTAAAAATGAAATAGCAACAAAAACGAAAAAATTGTCCGATATTAGGTCTGGTTATTATTCTTCGAATAATTGTTACTTATAAATTATTTAATTTGTTAAAACTATAAACACAACTGTTTTATTCGCTTTTCATATGTGTGACGCCAAGAAGGTAGTAATAAGGGAAACAATTCACCTAAGATACAACTTTTTATTCTGCATACTATAAAAAAAACGGGTTCAATTGGGATACAAATAAATTTTTATGGGAACGTTTCCAAGAAAAGTGGGGTTGGGGTGGGCTGTGACCTCGTTGATGTCTCAATCCTCTGATTTCTCGGTGACGCCTTCTATGAATTACGAAAAATCAAAAATTCGTGCTCCTTTACTTAGTAAGCGAAGGACGATAAAACATTTCTGGTGAAGGAAGCTAAATAGCTCGTTAGTGATTGTAAAATTTTAATTTTCAGATGTAGCATTGTTTAGGAAGTTAGGAAGAGTTTCTATAACTGTAGCCTTTCCAAACGAGATTCCCGCCGATATCCCTAGTGCAATATGCTAGTCAGCAGAACCAGTTTATTTTACAGCTTTCTTTGAAACTTGTGAAAAGTATTCCGCGTAAGGTGTCAGGGCATTTTATTTTTCAGGTGTGCCAAGCCCAAGCTAAACTTAAAACAAGACGGCCTTTAGCACTTTCTGTGTTTGTAGCACTGTTGTCTTATGACAAAAGGTCGTATCTGCATTTCCTGCCATATGGAGAAAAGCAGGGGTTTTATGTTTTGATGTTCGCCGTTAGCATTTTCATATGTAGAATGATTTTCTTAAAGACAATTACTATGGTATCTACTACCGCTATAGATGTAGCGAATGAAGCACTTTTAGATTAAGCGAACTAGCACTAGGTTGACTGGCACTATGGCTCGCACCATCTGATTTTTTGTAACTATAGTACTTTAATAGTTAAAATTCAGTAGTGGGCTTGTGGAGAGTAGTATTGCCAGATGTATTCCTAAATTTATTCCTAGTGCAAAGGTACGCAGGTAAAAGTAAAGTGCCAACGCTGTGTAAAATTCACCTATAAGAATAAATTAGCCCTATACAGCCTGTACTGCATTTTAAGTCTGAAACGTACTATAGTTAACTCTTAAACTATATCTTATAACTATACTTGTACTCTGAGAATAATGTCTTAGTTTTTTCAACAAAAATAACTTTGCTAACTCGCATTTGTAACAGATGCAATACTTTTTGTGATAGATGCATTTATTTTGGTTGGTAATACAAATCAAAACTGGTAACTGTTTGTCAGATCTAATATGCATTAGTTACATATAGACATTATTATTTGCTACGCTATTTTCGCTAATACAACAAACAAATATGTTTAGAAATTAAAACTTTAGTTACGAGTAATAATCAGAATTTTTGGATGAAGCAAGTAATAGTATTCTAAACCTAACCACCTAGGCATATTAATATTTTACAAATGTATTTGTTAAGGGTACTATTTTATAACAGTTTTTCATTTTATAGTCCACTTTAGATATAAGAAACTTGAACTGAAAATTATGTTTTATAATACAACTTTAAAATTAACATAGCCTTTCAAAGTGGCTTTAATACTAAAGTCCCATACATCTTCATTTAACAACTTTAAAAATTTAAAATTGACACATAACCTCAATTCACAAATACAAATATGTCAATTCGCTCTGCAGCTGAACTAAAGTGTTTGTACTGGTTGTGACTTTAGTTTTTGTGGCTCGTGGGAAAACGTGTTATTTTTATCAAGTAGAAGTAGCTCCACTTCATCTGATTTATTGTATGCAGTTTTATTAAACATTTGGATATTTAGAACGATGTTGAGTTTTTGGATAGATTTCGTTTAACCAACGGTAAATTTGCTGAAAGAAATGAAGCATTTGATTAGATTACCAACAGATAGGTAAGAGTGCATACCTTTGTTAGAAAATTAATTTAGTATTGCATTACGGTTTCGCAATTGTAGGAAAGGTTGTGTACGTTGTAAACTCTCCGATGCTATGCGACAAGAAGTATGCTTATTGTAGTCAGAAATTTTAAAGCGGTATAAAAAGCCTCCATTTTCAGAATTGTTAAAAAAGTATCGAACGAAAAAGCAAGCTAGTTAGTTTTAATGTTACTAATATGTTTTCCCAAATACCTCCTCAAGAGTGTATTCCTTTGTTAAATAATATTCTTATTAACAAAAATGTTGAGTTAATAAAACGGACTGAGTTGATTCAATTATTTGAACTTTGCACCAATCAAAATTATTTTACTTTTAATAATAAAATTTATTTCCAGAACGATGGTTTACCTATGGGAAGTCCAATTTCACCCCTTTTAGCTAACATATTTATGGAAAATCTAGAAGATCAAATATTCGAATGAAATCAATCCGAGAAAGTTATATTTTGGTTTCGTTATGTTGATGACATTTTAGCATGTTTTAATGGTTCATTTGATTTGATTAATGAATTAATTAATTTTCACTAACAGCTTCCACACAAATATAAAATTTACAGTAGAAACTGAACAAAATAAGTCTATTAACTTTTTAGATTTAAACATAAAAATTAATTCAACTAATAAATTTGAATACTCAGTTTATAGAAAACCTACACAAACAGACATTACAATACCACACGATTCTTGTCATCATAAAACACATAAATTAGCAACATACAGGTCCCTGATACATAGAGCGTTGACGGTCGCTTTAGATGAAATTTAATTATAATAGAGAAATTTCAATTATTAAACAAATGGCATACAGTAATGGTTATAATACTAAACTTATTGATACATTAATTAAAGAAAAAGATTACAAATTAGCCATTCAACAAATTTACCCGAATACCCTAACTTCATTCGATACAATTAAATATGCTTCGATCCCATATTTTGGTGACAAATCAGAACAAATTACTAAAATTGTAAACAAAACAAATAAATATAAAGTAATCTTTAAAACAACTAGAAACATCTTATACACTTTGTTTAATGCAAAATCAAAAACAGACGATTTGCTAAAATCAGGCATTTACAAATTAAATTGTTCGCATTGTAATTCGGTTTATATAGGCCAGACAATTAGAAATTTTGATATTAGGTATAAAGAACACGTACGTTGTTACAAATACAAACACCCACATAAATCCAATTACGCTAAACACTTACTAGAACACAATCATTCAATGACATCTAATAACACCATAAAATGTTTACACTTTTGTGATGATAAACGTAAATTAGATATACTAGAAGCTTTTGAAATTCACAAACATTTAAAAACTGTACCGTTAATAAACGAGCAAATTGATCTCTTAAATTCTCCTCTACTGGACATTTTGGAATAAGAAATCAAGTCATCTGCAGACGATTACCAAGATAAGTAACAAAGTTCTATTGCTATAACAACACTAACTGTTTACTTTCATATAACCTTTGACAATGGCATGTAAACATGCCGAAATACGTATAAGGTTAAAATAAATAAATACTGTTAAAGCAATTAAGTATTTTGTATACAGATACTCAGTAATTATTAAAAAAAAACTAATAACGCTAAGAGCTTTTATAACAGTCTCGTTAATGTGAATTGAATGTAAACGTTTTTACCCTATTATGCATTCAGCATAAGAATTATTCATTTATTCTTAAGAAGATCAGTGTGTCAAACGATATCCTGAGGAGTGAAGTAAAACAGAATACCATTAATGTTCAGCAATAAAATGATATATTTAATCAAACTTAACTGATCTAAGTAATTAGCAGTGAAGTTAAATTCACTTATCATTATCTGATTAACAATTCTTGACGGGCGCATTTATAACGTAGAATCTAATAAATGACGATTAAATTGATCTAGCTGTCACTTCGCGCCATTTCTTTCTGGTTATATTTTACTGAATTTCTTTCCAACTAGATTTGTAAGCGCGTGCCCCCACAATGCATTATTCATAAGACTAAAATATCGTCTTTATGTACAAGCTCCAAGTAATATACGAGACACTAAACACGCTTAACATTATTAAAGAGTTAGCGCATTTTGAAACACTTAAGCTGAGCAAACTTGTTGTGTGCACGCTTAATATCGCAATCTTTTGTACATAAATCGAGGTGGAAATAAACTACTTATAGTAGAAGTATGAAAATAACCATGGGTTTCCATAAGCAAGTAAACAAGTACGTGTTTATTAAATTTTACACTGGTTTACTTTACAATTAAATTACCTTACAAAACGTTTATGTAATCTAGTGTTAGACGCTTGCCTCGCTTTCGAATGGTCCTGATTCGACTTTCAGACACGAAGCTTGCCCAAGTTTCTATATGGTTTAATAGTTGTACACTAAACTTCAGCTTTTCCTATCCCACTCCTTCCTCTTACAAGTCTGTTTAAAAATTCACCCTTTTATATATTGAGACCTACAATTTTCAGAAAATGAAATAATTTTCTATACTTTCAATTTTTATCGATACTTCCCTACGGAAAAGGATTAATGTCATTAAGGAATATTTTTTCTTGTCCCATTTTGCATTCTTAGATGATTAGATGATTACCCTTTCATGCAATAACGTTCATGCATTATGATTGCGAACTCGTCGATTATATTGGATAATTAGCAAAGAAGTTATGGTAGTTCAAGCACGCAGGTAGTTTCTTGATCAAAACTTATTGCGAAGACTGTATAATGTGCATTGGCCAGGAGTTAGTAAATAAAACAAGATGTAGCTGGAGGCTACACGGCGACCTGGCGCCTGCCGTTAAAGAAATCTCGGATATGTTCCTCTAACCAAGTAGCAGTAGTTGTCGTTTGTCTGTTGTGACAGACTATTAAAACTCCAATCATTGTTGCCTCTCATACCATCCATTATTTGTTCTTTAACAAAAAGAATGCTCGACTAATTGCTACTGGTTTTTACGCTGACGGTGGAAAAACGTAAAAGTTCGTTACTCGCTAACGAAAAACGAAGCACTAACGTTAAATTAGCGGCTGGTGTTGAGAAGGGACGCGAAACTACACAGTTGTGTAGGTACAACTAATCAAGCAAGCTGATATTAAGGTAGATTTCTCATTTAACAACAAAACCACATATAGTTGCAAGCCTAATTCAAACCGTGCTATTTGTTTTGTGTCAGTTAAATCACGGGTATACATAATAAGAATCTAGCTGGGATGATTGGCAGCATACAAAAACGCCACACGCAAATTCTGAGCTACAGTTCACACTTCCTGGTGCGTTGCATGTTTACGTCAGAATACGTTGACCCTGGGCATGGTCACCGTTTAAACCACACACCTAACACCGCTACATGTTATCGAAACTTCTATTAATCTCAAATTTTCCGGAAACATAACCAAAAAAGACCATTTACATGTTACGATATAATATTTAGGACAACAACCCGCAATTACGCTCAAACTATCCATTACTCACAGTTCTGGTTCGACAATTACAGAATATTACGAAAAAGTGGAATCCAAACCAGTTAGCGGGTGTAGGAGGAACACCTCGCGGGGTCATTCGGGTCGCAGAAGATTACAATCTGAAGACGGGCCACGCGCTGTTGGCGCAGGTGTCCATCCGGTCCCCGAGGTCGGCAAACTCGCGCGACATCTTGTTACGCTTAATTACTTATTGTTGTAAGTGGCCGGACTTGATTGCTGAGCTCCTAATATATTGATAAATATTCATAGGGCCTCAATTGTTTGTAACTCCATCTACATATCTCCCCATCTTTCAATTTGGAAGTATGTCGTCTCATTTCCACTCAAGATATATCAAAGCAACGGAGATAATGAAAATATTCACGGTTATGAGCTTCTGGCCACGCTACACCCAACAAGATCTTAAATCTTATGACAAAGTGTGCTTCCCTCCGATCCTAAATATAACAACTTGGGAGTTTGGTCGACTAATCCTGTTTAATTATGGCATGAGTATACGTTTCTCCCAAAAGGCTTGTCAATAGTGAATCGCATCTAATTAAGACGACTCTGACCGATCTGTAACCATGAGGTTCTTCGCAACCTCAAGTGAACACCGGTGTCCTGTATGACCCCCATTCTAAATTTAGCAACTCGAAGTTGGTCGACTATTCCTGTTTTGTCAGAGGTTTTGCTTTTCAACATACGGTTTTAAATTTTCGAGATTTCAAATGATGTATTGGTAGCTAAATTTAAATTATAAATAATTAAAAGTCTTTTAATGTATTATGATGTCTTCAGCTTCTACACAATTCGTTTCCGTTTTGCATTGTGCTAATTTATCGTTAGGATTAATTTGGATAAGAGGCATACAAGTTTTTAGCTTCATAAAAAACTATTCTCGATGTTTCAACAATATCGATTCAGCTTGCTTATGCTATTTAAAGATTGCTTTCATCGAAAACGTGATGTTTTGGTAGGTACATCGTCTTTCTCGCTCTTTATTTCTTACACATCATTAGACTACGATTTATGAGAAAATACACTGCACTTCATTTTAAATATATCCTATGAGTGAAAGACCTCGACACCTTCGGGTATAAGAGGTGAAAGACTAAACAAACATAACAGTTTTAGCTTTGTATAGAATGTTTGGACATATACACCTTTGCAGTTTAGCAGAAATCGTTTAAATCTTGAGACAGAGCTATACAAATCAAACAAAAGAAATTTTGGAAAGATAACGATGTAATAGTTTTAGAAAATTACATAATAAAATGCGACTGTAATACACCACAATTTTATTTTGAAGTTTTGAGAGAAGAAGCATTATAAATAAAATAAACGTTGTACGTAGAAGACAGTCGTAACTTAGTTTTCGGTTTCAAGGTGTGTTTTGACGGCAATACTAATTTTACCTGTTCTATTAATTCAACATTACACAAGGGTTTCCTATCAAGGTGTTGCACAGTTTTCTAATTTTTACACGAACTATATTCTTAAGAACCATCACACCAAACTCTTATTTGTAATTTTGAACCCAATATTATAAAATAAAAGGTTACAACTGGAGTTGCAAAATAGGTATAAGTAATGAAACAATGATGTAAAGATCACACATTAATAATTACAAAGATATTTCGTACTTGTGTATAAACTGTTGGCTCCTAAACGTCACCGAGAAAAACTTTGACACTGGAGTATGAGTGTGAACGCAAGTCGAGTATAATGAAGGTGTTTGACAAGAGTTATTTATTTATCTAAAATGCACCTTTTTTCAGTTTTTTCCAAATCTGATGGTTACCTTACACGCTGCTTTGTAAATTATAAGCTTGCTATGCTTTCTTCGGCTGTTGATTACTCTGCAATTTCTTCTAGATTCTACATTTAAAAAACGTCAAGCAAACAGAATATAACAGGGTTAATCTTTCTGCACGATTTGGTTAATGGGCTGTAAGTGCTGATTGTCAAATGTTGTTTGGTTGTGAAGATAATTGCGTTTCATAATACTGATTGTTTGTGTTCAGCACGCCTCCAAGAATAGAAGGAGTTAAAGAAATAAATAACGGTCACAAAAACAGTCATGCTGAAGCTTGAAATTGTAGTGCGGGTCGTGGGAGGGGTGGACACGGCTACTGTGCGGGCGCGGACCAAGAACACCTGGTCGAACGGGCGCGACCTGGCCTCTCGCGCTACCGTGGACTCCCTTAATTACAATTATTAACCAGTAGCGTGTTTCTCATTTGCAGTCATCTTATTGCGGAGTCTGACCATACACTCGTCTTGATTTTGCTGATATTTTTAATTGGCTGACAGTATAATTTATGGCTTCGGGTTGTGAATATCCGAAAAGCAAATGGGCAAACCACACCAACTAATTACATGAACGGCGAACGCGAATCTGTTCTTCGCTTGTGTAAAAAAAACTAGGCCAGCCTTTCGTAAAGCACTATCGCTAGCATAGGTAAGATCACCGTGGCGCTTTTTCAATTTTTCCGATGCATATATTTTATTTGGTGCGCATCTAACACATCTAGGTCTATATTAAACTTAACAACTCTTGGAAACCTGTTTGAGTTCAAAAAGTGGGGAAAATACAACGGCCTACAAATAAAGTAAAATAAAACTAAATTATAAATAAAGCGTAAATATACGGAGAACAAGCGTGGTCCGCGATGACCTGAGGTCAACAACTCTCGCTGTCTCCGCCTACTACGCGTCTGGCGCGCGCCACAACAGCAGCGGACGAAGAGCGGATCCAAGCAGCAGCTCCTCCGGATGGCGCGAGCGCGGCTTCAGGAAAGTGCAAGTGCGGCTTGTACGTGTGATCGTTCAAGGCCGCTAAATGCAGCACTAGCCTTGGTCGCAGCTCGCGCTCGGCTCGCGACGCTATGCTGCCACCCCCGCACCTCGGGTAGTTATGATGAACTGATTGCGTTACAAAACCGGACCTACTTTATGTCAACACGTTACTAAAATAATTGCGAGCTCGCCCGGCGCAATAAATATATTACTCTGAAGTACCATCCAGTTGTAAAGTATTTTCGTAATAAAATGGATTACGATAAGGTAATTCGAAGAAAAGCCATTACGAATTGATTCGATAGTTTTGCAATGACTTTAAAGCCACCCCATTGCTTCCTCGGTGAAATGACTTGTATGTTTCCTCGTTAAAAGCTACATAAACTTTTGATAGATAGCTGGTTGGCATTAGAAATCAAATTTTTTTGTAATAAAGCATTTTATCACCCTGGTTGACAGTGATTAGACACTTTTCTTTCTCATACAGCTACATCTACCATTTCTACCTATAAGTGATTATTAAATATCTACCACGAAAGTAAAGAAATCAAACGGGGAAAAGCATTGCAGTCTTAAAAGCTAAAACCAACTAAACAGATAGTCACATCACAGTGTTCATAATCGTGTTAACAGTTGATTTCAAACTTGCAAACTATTTTGTTTATCGCTGTCCCAAGTCCTTTCATGCAAATTTCAAAGAAAAACATTCCAAGTACAGGTAGAGTACCGACGAAATAACGAAATATGATTAAAGAGGGATGTATGCTTTTCACTGTTATCAAAATCAAAACCAGCAGTAAGATGTAAATTAAATCCCCTTTAAAGGTGCAGCTTAACCACCAACTCTCTCTATGAAGAATAATTCATTAAATATCTGACGCTACAAAAGTGCGTCCTAACCTTCGATTATACTGCGCGATCATTTAAACTGTTTGTAACTTTTGCTACGGAATATGCACTGCATGTCTTACCCTACACCCTAAACTGTAGTTATAAAAATGACAAATTAATTACTTATAGGTTTGTGAACTAAACAAAGATATTACTTTGGTTTTTCATGGCAAGAGTTGACCAAAAATTTTAATGATCACCCATTATTTATATTGCGAATATTTCAGGATATAGCGTTTTCGTCACAAATTTTCTCCCAATTTAGGTAATCAATTTCATGGTTTTGTTATGCTGTAGATTTAAAAAAAGGATATCACCAAAAATAAAAGGTTTGCTTCAAATATTCATAAAAAATCAATAACATGCGGAGTTTACCCTTAGGGCGTTAAATTTGTCATGAATTTTTGTTGTCATCTGTACGTATTTCATTTTTCGAAAATGGGAAGGTTTAAGTTCCAAACACACCTGTAACCGAACCACCGTTTCTAACTTACAGGTAACATTTCATTGGATGCGCTAATACAGAGGTCATGATGCAGCAGCACTGTTGTTACGTAAGTGACCAGAAGGAAGCCCGAGGGAGTAATCAGCGGGTAATTATTGCTAGGCAATGCAGTACATTCTTCCTGGACCGCACCCGTTATTAACAGTTGTCGAGATAACGGACTGCCAAACACCTATCATTACAATGATCAATAATTAGTAATCAGACATTGCAGCTTGCACCGCACACTCGTCTATCGCGAAGCAGCCCTTTAAGAGCAGAGGCGGTAGCAGCGGCCGCTGAACCTCAACTTGACTCGTGTAATCAACCTGCAACAATAAGTGTCACACGTGCGTCAATAATGGAGTCCGTGCACCACGGTTGAGCTTTTTTCTGCACCCCGTTCACCCACTAATAAGCCGCAAGCTTGCGGTCAAAAAGCACATTCGAATATTGACAACGTCATAGGTGAAGGCATAACCGAACGTTTTACGGAGGTTAGCTTCGAGCTAGGATACGATTTATTTATGCTAGCGACACTTGTAGATTGTAAAGCGACCGCTTTTTATATGTATATTTATTTGCTGATGGATCTCGAATTAACAGAAATAAGACAGCCCGTCTAATAATAGCTCACCCTAGTGTAAACTGTAACCTACAGTAAGCTGTTGCACGAATGGTAATTTATGTAGGAATTTGTTACCCAAGTGACTACAAGACATTTAAAACATAACATCGCAAAACACGTGGCGGAGCACAGGTCTACGGGTTAAATGTCACTTTTGGGCTTAATAAACATTCAGGCGTACGACACGAGGGCAAAGGACAACGGGCCCAAACGGGCCACTTGTAGATTATCATTGTAAATTTTACTTAATATTTTACGCTATGTCAAAAAACAGGTTCATTAGAAAGCGAATACTACAAAAGAAACTTAAACCGTTTCGTAGCATGTAGATTATTTTTTAAAGAACTATATCTTCGTTGTAACACACTGGCAAGTGGCAACCAACAGGTACCGGAGAGAGGGAGTAGGCTCGGGTTTACCCTTGTTCGTTGCCCCTTTCCTCGGTCCATTGACCTTCTAAGCCGTTCTAGGCTTCTATAATTATTAAATTAGACGGTGTATTTTATCAGTGCAAATATCATAACCTGACTGAAAGTTATGCTTGGCGAAAAAATCGAGCGGTAACTCAAGAAGGAGGGACAGGAAGAGCTCTTTCGTATTTACTTCGAGCTGCTGGACAAGGAAGTCAAGTGATGCGTGGAAAAACACGATGCATAAATTCGTGCAGCAACTTTATTGGATGGCCCTGTGTACCCATCAAATCTACTACGTAGTAACAGTAGTTGTAGAGTACTACTAGAGAGAAAGACGAAGACGCCAGCACCACAAACCGGTTATCATTTCCAACTGATGTGCTTTTTATTTCCGAACTCTTTCTCGTTTATTTTTATGTAGGTATATCCACGCCGTGCATGTAGAGTGATTCGAGAAGACCAAAACTCTGATACGGGTGGCGGTTACCTGACGATATTCAGTACCAAATTGGTCGGCAAGGTCCGTATTTACTGCCCTCCTGGCCAGTATCATTATGCTATATGTATTATATTTATATTTAGACTTGTAGTAACTGAACTTAACGCTCCAGTTACACAATTCTGCACAAGAGCGCGTGTAAAGTGGCGAGCTATTGCTACAACTACAGAAGCACATTTGTTATTAGCATGAAAACTGAGGATTAGAACCTAAATCAGAACAACACCTAAAACAGCACGTACAGTCGGGATGCATTCCAATCCTTTCGAATGACTATTTGCTTATTCAATTTCAAAGGAGCATTTTAAATTAAATTCAGTGTAAGTGACCGAATTGTCGCTTTTGGGTCACCTAACTTTAAGAAGCATCGGGGCGCCCGTCTCAAGTGGTGCAGAAGGGGGTCAAGGAAGAGGCGACACGAGCTACCATCACGAAATACAGAAGCCAAGCATACTTCAAATAACTACAAAGTACAAACCATTTAAATGTGTTTTGTTTTAATAACTTGGAGTGCGCGGATTGTCACCGGTCAATCATCAACGTCAAGACTCACGCTACGCTTATTATACGTGCTAGTTTTTGTAACCACGAAATTACTTTTCTACATATATCTAGCCGCCAGTGGCAGACAAAAGAGCGACATAAACGCGTATAAATCAAACCTAGACATTTTAGCCTCACAGAGTTGCGGTCACCTGACCATCAGGCTTGCATTGATTACACTCATCTAACATCGAACGCAAGAACAGGTTCATGAGAGTTATAGTCAGCCTTTCGTTACACATCAAAATTAGTAAAAATAACTTTTATAGCCAAAGGTTACATATTCGTAAACTTACAGCAAAATGATCCCGACATCGCACTGCAAATGTTATTTTCTCAAGATCCCCATTGTTTTGTTATTGTTGAATTTTTGCATTTCTAAAGACTGTTTCTTGTGAGAATTGGATATATTGATATTAAAAGGGAATCAATCGTATAGCGTTTCAAATGATTTATCGTTTCATAATTTTAAACTGCGCAACACGATTATAAAATTATATTACTTAAAAAAATGCATTGGAGTTTAGGAATCATCAAGGAATTGTTTTCTGTTCCTGAATACTAGGTACGTTATAATTAACTGTGGGTTATGCTAATAATTTGCTAATTGAATTGTAGAAATTAGAATTATTAAAAACTGGTTCGATGCGATAAATGATAATTAAGTAAGGGGCAAATAAGGATCAGAATGCCGCATAGAGTTGTGATGCAATAATGCATCTGGTAGTCAATATGCGTACAAGTTCAAAGCGGTTATTGTCTAACCTTGCTCACAACAACTAACTTGTTATGGTAACAATATGCAATATGCATGCATCTGATTATATTAGGCTTATCCTTGCCTACGCTGTGATATATGCATTACACGTAAGCTACCTTAACTTAAAACTTGTTTCTCTCAATACGTTTACAGTAGTTTACGCGGATAGAAATAATACAAAACTGGATTGTTATGCAGCTTGCAATTTTTAAAATAGCTCTGAGGAACTGGCATTTTATATTATGCTACGTTAACGCATTTCTATATGTAAACATTGCAGTGACCTCGAATGCTAGTTGGAGATTTACATTTATAATGTAAATGCGATTTTATACTCGATTAACAGAGATGACGTTACATTATAATTTATAATAACACCATAGCCCACAAAACTACGCATTAAGCAATGACGAGATAAATAAAGTGCAACTACTTGCAAGAACGAATTCCATGTTAGTATTTATGGCTTAAAATAATTACCTACATTACGTCTAGCATATGGTCACGCAAAATTTCCTGAAATTCTTTAAAATTCCTGCTAACATCTTAAGCAATTATGTTCTAATTTGCTAAATCTAGAAAATTAAAAACATGAGTTAACGAGGCGTCTTGCGTAAAAGCAAGTTTGTGTTCTGCTATCGCTACAAATGATGGCTGTTCAAAGTTAGCCTCCGGCAGGCAGAGGCAAGCAAACACCGGGAGCTGCAACACGTAAACAAAAAAACCTAACAGAACAAAGATGAAGGCAGATTATCCTCACTTGTAACTGTTGTACACGTAGAGCCCAAGGCTTCTTTCTCTGCTCTTCACGACTTTCAACAACAGATCTCAATACGGACTTAAATGCCATTGGAAGCATATTGAGTTAAAAGATCATTAACTTTTATCCCATTTTAGTTCTTAAGTTCTCTCTGATAACCTGAGACTCCACCGAATTACGAAGCTGCTGTAGCTGTACAGCATCGAATCAAAAATATTTTGTTTTGAAATAACCAGCTTAGCAATTTTACTAAACGAGACGACCTTAAATTAAAGTCTCCTTGAGTAATGCTATTAGGGTTTGCAAAATTCTCCTAAAGTGCTTTTGTTCTATTATTGCATCTCCATATTTCTGTACAACTTTTTTTTAAGTTTAAGCGAGTAGAAAAGCCGCGGGGTTCTTAATTAGGGTTCGGGCTGGCTTAGGGCAACTTGCGCGTTAAAACTAAAAGCCACAGCCCTCCTCGTAAGTCAGAAAATTTCTTCATAAACGGTCCTTTTTTATAAATTAAATGTCAAAACTAGTTATTAAAAGCGATTTGCTATAATATACGATACAAGTGGCTAGAATTTTAACTGCCGTCTGTATATTTGTTAAAAATAAATGTCAGCTTCTGTGTAAAAGAGCAAGTAAATTCAATGCCAGTTAAGTGAATACGTTTATTCACAGCAGGTATTTTTATGACGTAATAGAAAAGTGCAAGTGTGGTGCCAAAGGCAACGCATGTGTTTCTGCATTTTCGCAATAGATTTACACAAAGAAGTATATCATAAGATATTGCACAATCAACTCAAGGCCATTCCCCTCTTCCCTCAGCCCTCTGGAAAAATAATTGTCGTTGTTTGCATGCACATAATGTTAGAAGTCGAGTATAATCAGATCGGAACCTACAGTTTGTGAAATTGTTGAGACACACAGGGTGTTATACTCACTCACCGGAACTAGAAATAGACGATTGTCCCGCTAAAAAACCTCTAACCATCGAACGCGGGCCTAACGGCTGAAAATCATTGAAAACACTTGGTCCGGTTTGGTCCAGCGTGTTTGGCTTCAAGGCTGAAAGGGTAGTTTTAAATTAGATTGTTTTTTAAAAGTTCACTCACCAAGGTGAAGCGAACAATCACATCACGGCAACCGGGGCGTGCGGAGGGGACGCTACGAGGTACAACAGGTGCAGCCTGCCCCTACCTGCTTCCACAGATGGGATAAATCACATGTCGACACACAAAGAGCACCCCTTTAGTTGCACCCTCCGAGTCGTGAGGTCAAATTCAACCTGCTTTCACCCTCGACATTTTATCTGGCAAGCACAAAGTTAAAGTTTATGCAGATGGAACGTGTTTTTATTTACAAGTCACGCTGAATACTCTTTTTGCACGTTTTAACACCAGCTCTAAGATTGATGAGAGCTCCGAGATGAGACGAACAGCACACGTCGACTTTAGCGTTTACAGTTCCATGTACTGGCCTCTTTAAATATTATCTGGTTCTTGTGTTACGTAACATCCAGTATAAACTAAAAGAAAAATTTTGCTTATTAATAAGGCACCTTTCCGCTATCAAAATTGCTACTGCATTTGCAAGACGACTTGTAAGTAGAATATTAGCTGGTTTAATTGCCTAACGATGACGAGCTTTTTGTGACGAGTCAATCGCTAAAAGGCAATCCTCAAGTTCATTTTTAGAATAGGTGTTGAATTGCAGAGACTTAGGGTCTTCCTCATAATGCTATTTCGCAATTTCTAGAAAATGTTTGGTCCAATGGCGCAAAAAACATGCATGAGATGGTACCCGTTCTTTTACTCTTGACATTTTTCTTACATGTATGGTCTACATTAAATTTTATTGACTAGTGAGTTAAAAATACAAAAGTAAAAACTGTATTGGTTTAATTTGTTGATATAAAAGAAACTCACCTACGAAAAATGTTGAATAGTGGTATTAGTGTGCTCATCAGGGATAGGCACGTAATTTAATTTAATAATTTAGTGCACCCCTGCATGTATTCTGTTCTTGGAATCTTTTCTTAATCGTATGTTGAATATACTTTTACTTTCCCATACCATCCGTATAGGAAAGTATTGAGTTGATGAAAATTTTCGAAATCTAGATTTTATGGGAAATACACGTTTTGGAGAGCAAGATACCCAAAAAAGGTTTTTAAAAAATGTCCGTCTGTGTGTGGGTGGGTGGGTGGGTGTTTGGGTGTGTGGGTGACGCCTCTACAGGCGAAATTACTGGACCGATTTTGGTGAAATTTTAAATCAAGAGGTATATCGAAAATTGTAGTTCTAGTTAAACTTTTCAAAAAAATCCGAAACCAGAAACGGAAGTTAGACATGTTTTTTTTGCTAGCGTTTTTTTCCAAAACTAAATTTTAGAAATTTGAACACAGGATCTAAGAGAAGAATTTAAGGCAAATCGAAAACTTTTTTACCGAATTTTCTAGCTTCAAAACAGCGGTCGCTACAACTTTTTGAAGACCTTGACTTTAACGCCCATTTAAACAAAATGTAGTTGTCTGATTGGGATCAGCTACAGCTTGTTTGAGAGCCCTTTATGGGTAGTATACGATGAAGTAAAATTAATTTTAAAATCCGAAAACGATCGCAATGACGCTGTTTCAAAATTTTGAAAATGTTCAAAAAAATATTTTTCAAAAACTGCCCACACAACTTTTTTTTTAACTTTCTGAGCCGATAGAGCTTGCAGTGAACTACAAGGTTGTTTTTTACTAATCTCCCAAATTGTATCTTAGCGCCTTCTAGAAATTTTTGAAAAAATTTAAATTGTTTGCTTTCTTAGAAATCTAACAGTCGGTGAAATGTACAACGTTAAAATTATAAAATTTACACTTTTACAAACACGGTAAGTATTAATATCTAATATGGGAAAGTCCACTCGAAGTCAGCTTTTAACTACGTGCAATATCTTCATTTTCACAAGATTTTTGCTACACTGGAATTTATGCTCAAATATTAGTTTTCAAGGGTGATTCATACAATATGGGACGCACTTTCACGATAGAATCAGAATCTGAAGATAACGAAAAAAGTACCTATAAACAATGGTCCGGAAACGCTTCGTTGAGAAATTACAGCCTCCTGAAAATGTATCAATCTAATAACTTTTTTTTCGATAACTTGCGCAGTAGTTGCAATAAAATTTTGAAATTGTAGACAACTGTGCTGCAACTAAAGTGTTACTAGCTGATATTACCCCTAAAAATGGGGAGAATAAATTCTGTAAATATTAAAACCGGTACGAGATTATTTTTTTTAAATTTAAATGTATCTATTAAAAATAAGCAACCAGAATTAGATAAAGCAAAATTTAATTAGAATGAAAAATGTACAACCCCGAACAAATTTTGTACATATTCATTTTAATTCAATTTTGCTTTATTTAATTTTGGTTGCTTATTTTTCGCAGGCACATTTAAATTTAAAAAACAATTTTTTTCGCTCGATTTTTAATATTTATAAAATTTTATCCCTTCATTCATTAGAGGTACTAAACGTTTTTCAGAAAATTTGGAAAAATAAGCTGTGCCTATTTTGATGCGGATATTCAAAACAATATGAAGTTGACAAGTGTGTTATTACGTTTTATTACATAAATTAATACATAATAAAGTACAAATATGACATTTATGTAATAAAACTGACTAACACACCTGTCAATTTCATTTGTTTTTCATCGCGGGCCACGATGCCCTTATTTGCGTGTGGACCACGAGCGCCGAGTTCTATGACATTATCTAGGAAATTATTTATATATATTGTATATTTTTATTGGGAATTAAATAGTCTTACTAATAAGATAAATAAAATATGGGGCATTCCATTTAAGGAAAGTGTTATCTGATGAATATTTTTTTATGGAACATTCTGTATAAGATTTTCGTGCGTCAGTTTATAGTACGTGTGGGTTCGCACAACTTTTAGCGCTCCCCGATTTAGCTGTTCCGTTGAAGCGGTCCCCGATTCGGCAGCCCTCCTTTCGGCGGTAGTGGTTTTAATATCAGCACTAAAACGGATAATTTTAACTTACTAACCAGGAAACTCTGATATCCTTATCCTATATATTTCGATAATTACATGGGACCTACTAAGAATAAGTATGGTTGTTAAGGGCATTAGTGCGATTAATCCCTAAGGGTAGAAATCTCAGGTATGTAAATTGCGGTTCTTTTTAAATAAATATTGCCTACCTCATTTGATATTTGTTTCAGTTTCATTTTCGGCTCTTCTAAACCTAAAACATCCAAAATAGCACTAACTAATGTTTACATAAATTAGGCATTTATTTTCGACGTTAACTATTTTGAGAATTAAATTGTAAACCTAAACAAAAATTAGAAATGTTATTATATATTTAACCCCCTTTCAGTTCAAAATAAAC
Source organism: Ctenicera cuprea (assembly GCA_958336395.1). NCBI lineage: Eukaryota > Metazoa > Arthropoda > Insecta > Coleoptera > Elateridae > Ctenicera > Ctenicera cuprea. The sequence continues at coordinate 30,916,063 of OY284496.1, forward strand.
TATTTTCGAAACCAAGCTGTTATACAGGATATCGGAGTTTCCTAGGTAGTAAGACAAAATGATTCGTTTTAGTGCTGACATTAATGCCACTAAATCAGTATACAGCCGAAAAAAGGGCTGTCGAATCGGGTCATCGCAGAAATGAAGACCGCCGAAACGGGGACCGCGGAAATGAATCACCGTGGAAAGAGGGATCGCTGAAATGAGAAGCGCTGAAACGGAGACCGCTGCAACGGGGACCGCTAAAACGGGGACCGCTAAAACGGGACGGAATCAACTTTTTTACCTATCTTCTCAAACAGCAGGAATAAATTGCAACAAGTATCTTTTGAATGTATACAAAAAAACACAACAAAAAATAATTTCTTGTTGAAAGTCGCTGAATCCAACAGTTTTCGAGATAATTCAGTATCATATGTTAAATTGACTTTTCTCGGGAATTACAAATTCGTCAGAAACGGATCATATGAAAGATATAGGTCTTATTTTGATGTAATAGCCCAATAAACTGGTTACATTTTACAACTTCAATTACAAAAGTAAATTGATAATAGGGTCATGTTAGTGATGGGAAACTTTGAATGAAAATAATCGAAGCATTCTATTATCGAAATATTCCGAGATATCTCGAATGGTTATAGAAAATCATACGAATGAATTTAAGTTTTTCTGTTGTGTCTGCTTTGGTAGCAATCGTTGAACCCAAGATATGTAGTCTACATATCTTGGTTGAACCGATAGCCCCACCATTCGCCAGCTACAAATGCCTATTCAGAACGCATAATACTACGAGTCGTAGTATCAGAATGCGAATGCACACAAAATTCGCGGAATTTCAGCAAACAACGAGATAAGAATAATTTGATTTAAACATTCCGATAATGCGTTTAAAAAAATAATTAGTTTATTAAAAAAATGTAACCACTTTCGCGCTTTATAGAAATATTACTGAAAATACGTGCTAGAATTAGCGAGGAAATATGAAAACATTAAAAATACTATTCGAAGTCGAAGGAATTAAATTCATTCGTAAGAGCATTCCATTCGAGAAGGAAACAGACCGATTTTTTTACGGTATAGGTACATCCGAATGATTTTAGCCGAAAGAATCAAGCAGTTATAAAATTCATTCGAATGGCAATCGTTCGATTATGAAAATCATTTAATTATGCCCATCACCAGTTAATATAAACATGTTTACAGATTCAGATTTAGCAAACTTACTTATTAGTAGCTGCTCAATATTGTATTCAAACTTTTAGAATTAATTTCATTTCAATTTCATCGAAAAGTCTATTAAATTCTTCCCATGGGTACTAGTGTACAACAGCTATGTAGGTAAGAGTAAAGAGTTAAATAATTACTACGTTCCGGTTTAAAAGGTCTGGGTTTTTTAAAAGCATGCAAGAATTTTTCCCCGAGTCCTTACCTCGGGAGTTTTTTAATGTTTTTGGATGGTTTTCATTTGCGTGTATGTCAGTTTTCATTTTTAACGACATCATGTCAGCTGTTCCAGCGTCGTCAAGGAATTAAATAAGAATCTGTATATGCAATATAGTAAAAATGCAAAATACAGTGTTATTATGATAATGACTTGCAGTTGTGACGATTCTGATTTACGATTGGCTATCAAGATATACTGCAAATTACGTTGGCCATTTGACAAGTAAAGATTGGTTACAGAGAGTGGCAACATAATAAACAAAACAGGAATTTTACAGCAAATGTAATGATAAGCATCGATACATTCAGGTATCTTTGGATAAGGCCAGGATTGAAGCGTTAATCTATTGGTAACGGGAAGAAAAGACGGTTTTAATCGAAAGGGATCGCGTATATATTGTCGTGGTCAACCACCTCAGTGGTAGCGTTGCCAAATCTTCAATGAAAACTTTTCATACTCGAACTTTCTTCCACAAATTTTGATCACAGCTAATTGGTAGTTCCTTAAATAGGGAAAATTTAATTGGTTATATGATTGTAAACAATAACAAAGCCAGTAAATGAAAAAATTAAATGTAAACATTGGAAGAAGTGGCAAAGCAGCATTGTCATGCTAGGTTCAGCTGACACCTGCAGCGTGCGGCTTGGTGCTGGTGGGGCAAGGGGCACTTCAAGCCGTGCACTTGCGATCGCCCTCGCCCCGCGAACCCCACAAATCCCCAGGACACTACCAAGATATACACACTGTAATCATCTCCAGCACGCCGTTGCCACATCTTGGGCTACGTTGCACCCGGTATCTGCGCATTTTATCGAAGTTGGTTGCAACGGGTGGTCGGCGGGGGCGGTGCAGCGTGGCGTGATGTCCATGACGTCACATGGCCCCTCGGGGCCCCGGAATACGGCCACGTGTTCGCTCGGATCGGCCCGGACTGCCTGTACTACGCGACCCACAGATCAAGGACAGTTTTACGAGCTCCTGCATGTTGTGCTTCTTAAAGTGCTCCGTGCAGAGAGCGTTGCGCAGCCTGCAGCCCCAGGCGGACTTAGCTGCAACCAAGGTCATGACAATCATGCCCAGATGCATAAAACCATTATTGCACAAAAACAGCCAATTTCATCTACACCTCAATTTAGATTAATACTCATAAACATGCCAATTTGTGAACTTGAAAACCATCTTTCAGAATCTGTTAAATGTAATGACATTTTTTTATACAATACAATCTTTGTATTGAGTTGAACTACTGAGGCGAACCACGGTTGCATATTTTTCTATATTAAGAGCCATACTTGCTTCATTTTCAATAAAATGTAATCTTTTTCAACTTTGTTATATATTTTCTGGTCAAATATTTTTTGTTTTCTAAACTGCTGGTGTAAAACCACAAATTATTTAAGCACTCGTTCTTTAATGTTAATATCAGTGGCGTTCCGTAGGTTCAAAATTTGGGTACGCAATGGCAAATGCGTTACATTACTTGTTACCGTAAATATTGTGCATTACGTCCACTTAACGTTACTCATCGCCGCTTTTTTTCTGAAATATTCCAACAATAAATGCACTGTCCAACCAGTGGGAATAAATACCTTTGGTAAGATGCCATATGAGATTGCTTAATTTCTGAAATTACCAGATGCGAAACTGTTTACTGGCCACTGCTTCCGACGGTCGTCGGCATCTGTGTTAGCACATTCAGGAGCAAATATTACAACAATAAAACGACTTGGGGGATGGAAATCATCAACTGTTGTCGAGGGGTGGTACATCGAGGATTCCATTGGAAATAAAGATAAATTGTTCGCATTTTTTTTCCTTCTACCAGCTCCGGTTCTTCATCTGCGATTGAAGATTCTTCTGCATTAGCTACACCATCGAGTAGTAACGACACAAGCAGCAGTCGTAGTAATGTTGCAATGGCAACGAGAAATTCGTTAACTACTTGCCAAGGAATTAATATCAGTAATTGTTCTAATTCTAATGTGTATGTTACTATTTATAAATAAATTATAAACTAATTACAACTAGTGTTAAAAATCTTTTTTTTACTAGTGTTAAAAATATTTGTAACATGCTACCTTATAAAATTGAATTTCTAAGCCGGGCAACTTGTACTAAAAGTGTCATTTTTAATGTCGGTTGTATAAAATAGTTATTTACGATATAAGTGTTAAAAGTGAGATTTATTTATTTTGTGAGTGGGGAATTTTGCGAAACGAGCGATAGCGAGTTGAACAACACCCACAAATAATTTAACACTTAGACTAAAAAACTAAAAAAATCTTTATTTTAAAAATTTAGCTCGTTATTTTTATTAAATATTAACAAACATCAAAACATATAAATAAATGTTTAGAACACAATATAATGTTCGACGAATTGACCTTCTATACGCTATACAGAAAAAATTATTTTCTGTGTACAAGGTCGATTCTACTTTCTTTGATAACTGTAAAATCAGTGCAAATAGTCCATTATATTGCCAAACCACTTATTATTTTTTTAAGTTTATAAACTATTTCAATTTATCTTTCGAAAGAGTATCTATTAAATTTGTCTTTTAAAAGGTGGTTCGCGAGATTTTACATTTTCGCTGCAAACCACGTCTAAAATAAATAGGAACTTGCTTGGTGTAGTATAACATATCCTGCACGCTGCATCCGATTGCCGCTGACTGACCGTTCTCATCCTCATCTAAATAAAAGTACGGGAAGTCGGGAACAGGAGCGCCTATTCAGTGGTTACTGCGACGTGATATTCCGACTATTTCTTTGCATCTGATCATTGTATTCTTTACCAATGGGTATGCAGAGGTATCACGCATAACAGTTTGGTTGATTGTTTGGTAGCTGGGAGTGCTAAGGCTCGCTTTCGCGTATGCAAAACAATGTTTAGAGGTGGCGGTCCATTTAATTGGCGCCTATATTTTATTCTTACACGGTGGCGTTAAAACGTAAACACCGTACGTAAAAGTAACTTTGAGTGTTAAATTTGAGTTTTCTTTATTTGAAAATTATGGGTAGGCACTGCCTACCCTGCCTAATAGGGCGGACCGTCATTGGTTAATATATCAAACAAATAAGCAATATTAATTATAAACTGATATTTTAAATTAGTAATTACTCTAGTGAGTATTTAAGTTGCAGATAGCATAAACATAATGATTTTAAAACAGTTTGGTATAGAAATAATAGTGGATTTAAACTAATTTAGATATATTCTTTTTGATGTAATATTTTTTTAAATTTTTGTAGCCTTTGTATAAACACATTATTTTTCAAGGTTAGGTGTAAGATGCTGAACCTCGCCTTGTGTTTTCTGTATCCGTTTTTTCTTTTCGGATAAAGAATAAAAGACTATTATTATTAATATTATTATTTGTGGATTTGCTTTCTACGTATAATAACCAATTGAAAACTTATTAATTTTACGTTCACAACAAAGTTTCAAAAACAATTCTTGAATGGCAATGCAATTTTTTGTTATACAATTAAGGCGGGGTTTTCCAGATAATTTCATTTCTTTCAACATGATGACCCTCACTTTTCATTTTCATCCAGTTAAACAACAAATAAAAAATTACTATAAAATAAGAAACAAGGATAACATTTTGGAAATAATGCATTTCAGCTATGCAATAAAATTGAAATAATTCTTTCTTTTAACACTTATTAACTATGTATATTTGAAGCACGTCGATAGAATTGCATTCATAAAAAAATAAATCATTTTGACTTAGAAATCTGAATATGATCCTTGTTCTATTTACACGTTGAAGGTGTTTGTCATGTTACTGTTAGTAACCAATCTTTAACGCTTTAGCTGGATGAGTAAGTTAAATATAGCCCACATGTTATACCTAAAATTATATTTTATTGAAAATACCGTATTATAGGTCAAATTTCGTATAAGTCATATTAATCGGATTTTTTTAATTAAGACGAATTAGGAAAACCTTAAAATTCAATTCAAAATGGGAAAAGGAGTGCTTTAATTTTCACTGCTTCAGGACGATTAGTTGGATTAAAAAAGTAGTAAAAATTAAAATATTAATTCTTTACAATTTACTAGCCAATAGTTTTGACCTGCATAAGTTCAAGGATTGCAAGTCGACACTTCGACGTAAAAAGCTCATCAGTTATGGCCTTCAAATTCAACAATACTTTATGGTTTAAATTACTTATTGTTTAACAGTAAAAACAATCGGTAACAAGACAGGCTTTCTTTACACAAACACGCAGGACATCGCGTGGTTGACATTCAGAGAAGCCAATTACCTAAGTAATATGTTTCAGAATTGGTTGTTTAAAAGCATGGAGCAAAACCAGAAACCGCTACTCGAAACGTTAGTCAAAACCAGATCGTTATATTTTAATTTTCTTTGAGTCGGATCTCTCGTAGGTAGTCAAGTTAATTTTTAAACTGTTTTTTATTTTGGAATCAGAACCTTATCCCTTTTTTGCAATTGCATTGAATTTTTGCGGTTTTTTTTCTAATTTGGGATTACAACGCTACTATTTTGGTATCAGAGCAAAAGAAAAATTAGAGACTAAAGCTAAAACCGCAACTGTATTAACGTTAGAAACAAAAACCGGAACTGCGATTTTTATATTTTTTAGGTCAAGTTCTGTGTTGATAATAAATATTTTTAACATTTAACAGTTTTGCAAAATTCCACAACAGTGAAAATTTATCAGGAAGACTTGCACTAAGCAATTTGTCTACTTCATCATATTTTAATCAATTTAGTAGCATCAAGAGATACTTGCGGCAGGAGCAGTAACGTGTGAACGCTTCGTTGACCTCTGGCTATTCCTCAAGATACACCACTTGTTTAATTTATTGATATGCCAGAACATGGTGGCGCCTGTAACCAAGAACCAAGCAAGAATCGACAAGTCTTAGTTGTTGGAAACTAGTTTTTTTTGTAAATTAAAGTTAACCAGAATCGTGCAGTAAACGCCGCATTTTCATTAGGCATACTAGGGAGAGGCGTGTTGGAGGTCGTTTTCGCAAATTGACTGAATTGAAAATGCAGTGTCAAGACTCGGCCTGGTTAAGCAGCCAGGTGGTTGGATCGTGGTGTTCTATTAACTAGGGCCGTGTTTAAGGGTCGCGGGGTGCACGTCGTGCGGTAGCCGGTAGCCGCGTGTCAGGATTGCAGGCTAATGCTCCCTAAGGACTTAGGTGAGGGGGCTTCGGGAGGAAATAACTCTTGTAGTCAGCACGGCGCTTTCAGCATCCCCTGCTGCAACTCGTATTGATTACAACATATGCATCGGAACGCTGTTAAGTAGGTCAAGATTGTATGTATAGAAGTAGGGAATTATTAATACACCATATATGGTGTGTTTATTTTTAGTCTGACCATTTGTAGCACAAAAGAAGGGTGCTTACACAACCTAAATTAGTAGCCTATTGTAAATTCAAAATACAATTCATTTTTATTGCAATTGTGCATAGCCCATTAGGGGGAAAGTTTAAACCTTTCAAAACTAAACCACAAGAATTGAAAAACTGCAGTTAAAATATCGAGTAAAACAATTACGTTGTGTATTTCGGTTTCCACAATAAGATATAAGTCTGATTAAAGCTTTCGTAGTTAAATAAAATATGAAATATATTAAAAGTAGTTCACTTAAAATAGACATCCTATATATTGTAAACGTACTACCGACGAAATGGCGTTTCGCAACTAAATGCAAATTATGAGTAGTCGTTGCACGGTACCAACTATTAACTTATACGGAGAATACTATAAATTACGTGTTCGAGATATATGCAAATGTTGCTATGAAATGCATGTGTATACCCGTAGAGTAGGTAAGTTATGCTACTGCTCACTGCTATATTTCTTACCAACGACGCCACTACAAGCACAAAAAAATAATTGCAATAATCAAGTCGGAAATTTAAAAATAGCATGTTTGCTACACACAGCTTGAGGCAATAGGTGTTAGCGTACGTGCCTGCCGTATCAATTATAGCCTACTATTATTATTAAACTGCATTGTGTTCCTAACGCATACAGCGCGAACAATGCAATTCTTGCAAATTATGTGACAGATAATGAATCGAGCTATACAGTAAATGGTAACGTTTTTAGTTCTCTGAGGTGTAATACAATTCGCAGTCCAGTATAAATATGATAAGAATAAACATAGAAATAAAATCAAGAAAAATTCCTGTCTTTACAACCCAAAGAAATCATTTGTTGATTATACATAAAATATTTTATTACTTGAACAATACTTATTTATTTTAACCTTATACGTATTTCGACATGTTTACAAGCCATTGTCACAGGTTATATTGAAAAGTAAACAGTTAGTGTTGTTATAGGAACAATAGAACTTGGTGACTTGATCTCGGTAATCGTCTGCAGGTGACTTGATTTCTTATGCCAAATTGCCTAATAGAGTTGAATTTAAGAGATCAATTTGCTCATTTATTAACGGTACAGTTTTTCAATGTTTGTGATATTCAAAAGCTTCTAGTATATTTAATTTACGTTTATCATAACAAAACCGTAAACATGAAATGATTGTGTTGTAATAAATGTTTAGCGTCATTGGATTTTCGTAGGTGTTTGTATTTGTAACAACGTACATGTTCTTTATTCCTAGTATCAAAATTTATTTGTTTTGTTTATAATTTTAGCAATTTGTTCTGATTTATCACCGAAATATGGGATCGAAGCATATTTAATTGTATCGGAAGAAGTACGGCTAGTATTCCAATACATTTTTTAAACGGCTAATTTATAATATTTTTCGTTAATTAATGTATCAATAAATTTAGTATTATAACCTAACCATTACTATATGCAATTTGTTTAGTAATTTAAATTTCTCTATTATAATTAATTTTATCTAAAGGGACCGGTAAAGCCCCATGTACCTGTATGCTGTTGACTTATGTGTTTTATGATGACAAGAATCGTTTAATATTGTAATGTTTGTTTTTGTAGGTTGTCTGTATTGTATGTACCATTTTATGTTTGGATACAAGCTGTTAATAAAAATTAAAACTTCATTAAATAATTCAAATGAACTACCAAAACATGGCTAAAATGTCATCAACATAACGAAACCAAACTATAACTTTCTCAGGTTGATTTGATTCGAATATTTGATATTCTAGAATATCCATAAATATATTAGCTAAAAGAGGTGAACTTCACATAGGTAAACTATGTTCTTGGAAATAAATTTTAGTATTAAAAATAAAATAATTTTGATTGGATAGTAAACTTAATGATACCTTAATTAAAGAAAAGATTCTAAATTAGCCATTCAAAAAATTTATCCGAATACCCCAACTTCTTTCGATACAATTAACTATGCTTCGATCCCATATTTCGGTGACAAATCAGAAAAAATCGCTAAAATTATAAACGAAGCAAATAAATATAAAGTAAGTTTTAAAACCACTAAAAACATTTTAAACATTTTGTTTAAGGTAAAATCAAAAACAGATGATTTCCTTAAATCGGGCATTTACAAATAAAATGTTCGCATTGTAATTCGGTTTATATAGGACAGACAATTACAAATTTTGAAATTAGGTATAAAGAACGCGTACGTTGTTACAAATACAAAGACCCACATAAATCCAATTAAGCTAAACACTTACTAGAACACAAGCATATAATGACATCTAATAACACTATAAAAGTTTACAATTTTGTGATGATAAACGTAAATTAGATATACTAGAAGCTTTTGAAATTCACAAACATTTAAAAACTGTACCGTTAATGAATGAGCAAATTGATCTCTTAAATTCTCCTCTACTGGACATTTTGGAATGAGACATCTAGTCATCTGCAGACGATTACCGAGATCAAGTCACCAAGTTCTATTGCTATAACAACACTAACTGTTTACTTTCTAATATAACCTTTGACAATGGCATGTAAACAAGTCGAAATACGTATAAGGTTAAAATAAATAAATACTGTTCATGTAATAAAGTATTTTATGTGTAATCAATAAACATCGGCTTCAACGAAGTGAAGCTAAAACTTCTAAATAAAATATTTGTGATAATTTTAACCACTCCTTTCCAGGGCAAAATAAGTTTGATTGCCGAAATATTTACAATGATTTAAACCCTTCTTCTGAAACCTCTCACCTATTGGCGAGCACCCCATAATAACATTACATATTTATATACAACTTTTTCAACCTTCCGGCAACCGTTACTTAGTAGGGCCAGCGTGTATGAAAATAAAAAATCGAAATCAGATTAAAAATGGAAAGGAAAAAATAACCGATGTATTTTAATAATCGATGATAGTAATGAACTGTAATAATCCATCATAATAATCGATTGCAAAAATCAATTTTATTAATTGATTATAAAAAATCGATACATGATTATAATATAAATAACGATTATGAATTAAGAACATACTATTTTTACAATTTCACGCCTTCTGTAACATTCATTTTAATCACCAATTTCATAATATTTTGTTGAAATCAATTATTTTATTTGCAGGCGTCGGCTAATATTTCAGTTACTTTTGTAGATAAAAATAAAGCTTAAAACACAGGTTTGTACAAAATTTCCTCAAGGATTTAACCAATAAGCCAAAAAACAATTGAAGATCCAATAGAAAAGTTCAGGACATAACTTGTATATTTTTTGAAATGCTCTTTACGATGATGTCGCATAAGTTCACAAAATCCTTTGTAATATGTATGCCCCGTTTAAAATAAATATATAGTAAAGATTAGTACTCGATTAAAAATATGAAAAACTGATTCTAACTAAAATCGGTTTTAAATAATCGTTAAAAAATTAAGCGATTCTTGGATTTCTTTGAAAACAGGAATCGATTGTCAATTTTGCTAGCCGTACTACTAGTAGTTGTGAAGCATTCAATGGTAGACTATTCACAGTGAATTGAATAATTTTCTCTCACAATTAAAGTTTATGTCACCAAAGACGATGTGCTTGTCGAAGTTAAGAAAAAGGAGGGGAAAACCAGAAAAAACGCTTTAAAAAAAGTAAAAGTGGGATCTGCTTGAAGTGCATTAAAAGTGTTGCAGTCACGTATCTGGGACATGCATGTGCAGCCGGCACCTTACTTAGATGGCGTAATCCCATCACTTTATACCGGCGGCTATTCGTTGCGATAGGTTGCGGATCGCCCTTTGTTTTACAGATTTATTGCGTAATGACTAGAACTAACGCATTTAGTGTTCCATTAGGCACCGGACGTCTCTTTGGCAATAAGGGAGAATCGTCCTGCTGTAGCACCGAGACCATAGAGCTCTTACTTCCTGATTATTGCGAGCGACGTGCACATAAAGCGACGTGATGAAATACTTTTAGTGGGCGCTGCCGACGATTAGTTCCAGGTTCTAAATTTACGTAGATATCGTAAATCATTATACCATAACGCAAGTTAACTTTACTGCTCCCATCTCCGCAGCAATAAAATAATAAATAAAACTATTGTGCCTTCATTGTTGACAGTACTGCAACCCTAGACAATGTATCTTTGCTTCTGGTGTATTGTAAAAATATTGTTAAACATGTCAACGTCGGAAAGACTCCAAAGGACTGTCGGTGCCAGTTAGCAAAAAAATCAATGGAATCTTTGGAGACCACCCATGAAACATAACAATTTGCTGATTATTTAACGTTCATGGAAGGCGAAATTTTTGAAATGTTCTGTAGAAAAGTACCACTTATTGGAGAACAATTTATATTGCAAGGGGGAGGTTGAAAATGAGAATAACTATTAACTAAAAATGCACAGCATTCTCATTTCTGTTAAGGGAAAATTTTGAAGCTCAACATCTTTTATAAAATAATTGTGAATACATAATCCATCATCAAGTCCCAGAAAACTTCATGATACAAACTATATTTTTACTGAAGAAGGGGCGAATTCGAAACAGTCTTTCTGTATTCCCGGCATATTCTGATTCTCGGGAATCGTGAATCCCATTTTAGCATTACCGGTAAAATCCAGGAAATCGGTATTTTTCTAATAAAAAGCGAATTTACGTATTTTTTAAGTTTTTTCTTAGTTAAAATATGATGTCTGTCTACAGATAGATAACAACACGATCAAATCTTTAAAAATTAGCAGCACTCCTAAAATCTAAGACTAATTAACTGTGAACATTTCAAAAAAATCTTTGTTTGGTTAGACAAACTTTTCTTCCTCTATGTCTTAGTACTCTTAGCGAGCGACAAATATAAATACCCCCCCCCCCTTGAGTCTTGCGTTATCCAGATTTCACAAGGGGGTCTCTAACTACCTAGATATGCCCATCGCGATTCAAAGGTGACGCATCAGAAAGGCGAGTGTGTTATGTACCCATACATTAATATATTTTTATTATATATAATTATAATTATTCATTATGTTGTTTTCTCCCTTATTATTTAAGATGTTAGTCATGTATTTACTGCAAAATTGGGCTATCTAATCTTTGTACTTTGTCAATAGTCTGCATAATTTCATTGTAAGTTATTATAAACATATTTCTGGCATTTTCCCTTCTGGAAATGCACTTTACCTTTTCAGTAATACCAGTGGATATACTTTGGAAGGTGCAAGGGCAGTCAACAGATTTGATTGGGCTGGGTAGGCAGCACTTTGCAAAGTATAACTTTTTTTCCAATAAAATATTAATTAACAAGTTACAATTTATATTTTTAATTGTTACCCTGCTCCAACTCAGGGCATCACAAGTGAATATTTATCGATCGGTGATTCATGAAAGATTACAAAAATCATAATATTAAAATTTGATATGTACAGGTTCCCGAGAAATTTTGACTATTTTTCCGGATTTCCAAGGATTTCCTTCCTTAACTTCCCGGTAGAGAAACCGTAATTCGGAAGTAACTTTCAGTATAAAGCCAATAACTATTAAAAAGTTTTAATTCTTGTCATAGACGGAAAATAATCATTGCCAATTCCACGGGAGGTACGGCGGTACGGTCGTACGTACCCCCTGCCCACTGTTTGAAAACTAAACAAACTCGATCGGAAAACATGAAGCTAAAGAAAATAGAACACGTGCAAGCAATTTTACATCGGGTCATTTAGCGTACATAACGAAAGGGCCAGCAGGGCTTGCAATGCGGGCGGTCTCGATCATTAGATAGCCTCACAACTAAACCCTTAGTTAAACGTTCTTAATATGATTATTTTAAATCCGTATTCATTTTTTGATATTATGAAATTCTGGTTTTATTTGTATGCTTATTCGCCTGCGTCTGCAAACTGATCGGAGTTAAACCGTTTTCGACGAATTTAGAAGATCCAGATTTACTCAAAATTGTCTTCATCGTTCATTAACTTCCTTGGACTGTGGCAGTAGAGCAAGCTAACAAAAAGTATTCGCAAAAATTTCTTAAACGTTAGAAAATCCCCCCCCCCCGTAATATCTTTTTGCCTGCGGAAAAAAATTATGGAGTCGCCTGTCCGCCAACGGACTAGCGAAAATATTGCCACTGGAAGATGATGCAAGTTGGTTACAATTTGCATAAGTTCTAAGTCTTCCACGAAGATGTTGATAAAGTCAGAAATATGACATTTTTGGCAGAGAGCAAGTTTGAAATTTAAAAAAATGCGTGAAACCAGAAAATAAAAGTCCTTTGCCAAAAAAGGAAGAGAAATGAAGAATCAACCCCCCTAAATATTATTGCATTTAAACAACTAGTTTTCAATTTGATTCTACTGTCGCTGGTGACAATTTAGATAAAAGACAAATTTTTCATTCAATGCAAATTTATGGGAGACAAGATAAATTAGGATATTGAGAAACACAGCTTCCATATTTCATTCGATTTTGTGAATCGCAATGTAGGATTTAGAACATATGCGAAGCTGTTTTCACAAAAAAAAGGTGAAAAATCGGTTTTAAGATTTCAGAAAAAAAAAACGTTGGTTGCAACTATAAAACACAAAATATTATAAAACCGGGCGACTGCTTCAAAAAATAGTGGTGGAGGAGAGGCGTGATTTACTTCAATATAGACGCGCTCGAAAAAGAACCTTACATATGTATTCTACACATGTTGAATAGCTGACCTGCGCAACTCCGATCTTTCTACTGCCTCCTAGTGATTCCCCACCAACGAATTTTGAACATTTCAAAAACGTACGAATTTCGGCTTCAAAATCGATATGAATATGTTAAATAACAATAGGAACGATCTTCCATCCGCAAAGCACCTCTTTTGGCCGTTTATCTGAACTGTTTATTTGGATAATAGTCATAAAAACGACCAAATACCACCATCAACTTATAAAACCGATTTTAAATTTCAACAAATAAAATATTGTTTGCAATTAAGAACAAATACTAAAAAAAAACAATTATATTGAAAAATTGTTTTCAGCATTAGTATAATTTTCAAAAGCTCCTTAATTATTCAGTATTTTGAAAATGTTTAAAATATTTAAAAATTTTCAAAATTTCAAAACTTCTAAATTTTCAAAAATTTACAATATTTCAAAAATTTTCATAATTTTATCAATCATTAAAAAATACCAAAAATTTTGATAATTTCAAAATATTTAATAATTTGAAAAACTTTCTTTAAACGTGTTATACTTTGACTGTATTGTGTTTTATTTGCAGTCTACACAACACCAAATTTCTGCATCAGTAAGACAGCTCACCGGCGGCGGTGTATGCGAAATTACTCGATGACCTAGTCATAGCATGTATCCCAGTTGTCTTAAAAATCCTAAAATTGTGAAAATACGTGAATTTTACTAAAATTGCCATTAAATTTATTTCGAAGATCTCAATCCTAAATTTATACTACTGTTTGATGAGGATTTTTTTGTGGTTGATGACTTATTCTCGACAACCTGCTGGGATTTCTGTCATTGTACCAGGAGCGTTTGCTGGAAAATTTATTATTGATTTATTATAAAATTTCTAAACATTCCACAGTAATTGAACATATGAGTTTCAATTTAAAATTTTTTCAAGAATTTCCAGTGGGAATTGCCCGACAGCTTTTTTATTTATGTAAATCAAAAAAAAATTGTCCAACAAACACTTCTAGTACAATTACAGGGATTTGATATATATTTTTAATATTCTAGGACAAGATTTTACTTGTTTTTAGGACACTTTTTACATACATTTCTTTTTTTTATTCGAGCAAAAATTATAGTCGGCACTTATTTCATATTTTTCTGTTTTCAAGTTTACTACATTGCTAATTATATAGCGCTACGCTGCCACCTACTAAGATGATTCGTTTCTTTGTCAGCTAAATAATTTATTGGATTTACACAATTCCAAACTGAAAACTGTAATGATAATTTTAATTTGTTTTTTACGCTGATTTTACATTTGTTATTTTTTTGCAACTGTGATTGCAAATAGTATTTTACTACAAGGAATTTATTTTGTTACCTTTTAATATACCTAAAACATTTCTAACGGGAAAACCATTAGTTTTGAAAGGACCGTATAAGAGAAACCACTCTCTTCTGTTTTGAATTTAAGTTAACTGTCGTTTATTTAACAGTAGTTTGACACATCGATTTAAACTTTGAAGGTCAAAAACTATTTTCGGGCATCGCTTGGTAATGAAACTTGAAGAACATAAAAGCACAACTTTTTATTGTCTGTGTTTGTTAGCACCCCATTATACTACTGCTAAAGCTTATCACCGACTGCAAAGGGCAGATACCTGGAAATGTTTGCCGAACCTCTCTTGTTTTTTAACCAAATAAATAAACGAACCTAATTTAAAAGAAGAAGGCTTAACGTATAATATAACAAAAGTTATTATATTGCAGTACTTGTACTTATACTCTGCCGATGTAGAAAGCTTATTAAAAAATTGTCACAGACCGTTGTCTATCAATTAACGGCGTCCCTATAAAGAATTCAAAATAGAAGGAATCAAACAGGCGTCGAAGCATTACGATAGTTTGTTTGGTTTGACCGTTCAGTTCAGAGGACGTCAAGCAAAAACAAGAACAAGAATTCAATCTGCATTCATTTTTCAGGAAAAGAATCACTTATCTTCGGTCCGACGCTGAACTAACGAGCTCGTGGTGCCGGAGTTGAGTTCGGATCTCCGGAAAATGCTAATGTTGTTTCCGGAGTCCGCCTTGAGTGATAATTCATTGGCAAATACGCATTCGACTAATGGAGTTTGGTTGATCTGCATCTTGGAATTTTTTTTAAACATAAATGCCTATTAAAAAACGTCGCTGAGGTGATTCTTGGCAACGTCCAAGGACTGCAATCCGTTTCCCATTGTTACCGACAGCCCCAGGCGCTCCAAGCATCTGTATTAATGCACTGGCAATATATTGATATGGTACTTATTAATATTACATCATAAATTGTGCCGTATATAACCTCAAGGCTGGAGGGCGTTGTCATGGCACTCGCTTATTTCTTGCGGAAAGAAAATAATCCGACGCATAAATAGGAGAAATTCAGTTTTGTCGTGGTGTACGTCTATTAGCGACATATAAGACAAATTGTCAAAATTGATTGCGAACTTATAAGCTTAATTATTTATATCAAAAGGTCAAGCGCAGTACTTTATTTCGCATCAGAAACTGAAATACAAAAATGAAAACAAAACATTATGTTGTACACTCCATACATTATTCGCTCCCTGTTTTTAAAGCAACAGCCACGAGTTTCTAGCCTTGGGCGATTTATAATGAGATTTATGAATTTCAAGCAGCTACCGCGTGGTATACGACAGACAAACAAAGAAAACTCAGCAAATCATATAAACAAGCGTAAGTCGCACGTACCTACCAAAAACTATGAAAAAAGAATCAGCCCACGTGTGTCTGCGACAGGATTATTTAAGACTTAAAAGACTAGTTACATAAATGTGTGGATGTATGGATACTTGGGTAACCTTTGAATAGCAAGGAGTCGTAAAGTTCAAGACGTGAGCTTAATGCCTTAGGGCAACTGACCGCTTGGAAAAGCTTGAACAGAGATTTCGACAATACATAATTTACTTCCGATTGTGCGTTTGACAGGGGTTCATGAATAAGTACGATCTTTGTTTTACAAACCATTTATCCCACTTACATATTTTATATTTTTTTTGTTATTTGAAAAACGCCTATGTAGGGTGAATTCTAGAACGAATCGCCACACTAAACGCAACTCGTTTGTTACTTTTATTATAAAAATTGCTAGATTTATTTTCACAAGTTGTAGTGGAACACGAAAGAATTTTTAATTGAGTTTTTTTCCTAATTGGTTTTTATTCTTTAGCCCTTGAAAGTTTGCCTTCCAGACACTTGCGTCCTGGGTATTTTATTTCCTCATATTTTGTTCCCCGATTACCTCAACCCGAATGCATCACACTCAGAAATTCCGTATATTGTATAGTTGTGGTTACGCAGCTCCAGATTGCAAATCACTTTGTTGGTAATCTTTTAAAA
Source organism: Ctenicera cuprea (assembly GCA_958336395.1). Classification (NCBI taxonomy): domain Eukaryota; kingdom Metazoa; phylum Arthropoda; class Insecta; order Coleoptera; family Elateridae; genus Ctenicera; species Ctenicera cuprea. The sequence continues at coordinate 30,932,937 of OY284496.1, forward strand.
AGCTGACTGAGGGACCAAATTTTCGGAGGCGACCCAAATTACCCCAAAAATTAGTTCAAAATTTGACTAGCTTAAAACTTGATATTTTATCATGATATGGATTTTATACGTATTTTTGATTTGTGATACAAATTCAAAGAAAGACTTAAAATAATATTAGTATGTAAGTAGTATAAACTTTTTGCATGCGCGCTCTGATAGTAGAGTGCTCAGAGGCTCAAAATGTTCATCCTGTGGGTGTTTAAAGACTAAAAGCTGACACCTGTCTAAATCGACAGTTTATATATAGGTTAACTTCCAAAAAAAGTTGTCCAAAGATTGTCCCGTGCAGAAGGGCGTTATTAAAAATTTTCGAGTTATGTAGTGCATCAGATAGCCGAAGCTCAAATCTCTCTTTGGTAAAAATTTTAAAAACTTTTCTATAGCGGTTTGACTGTAAAAAATAAATAATTTTCCAAAAAGCATTGTGTCTTATGGGAAGCGCAGAGTTTAAGGGCCTGTATCTCGGTTCGAAGTTCGCTAAAAACTAATTCATTTTGCCGTATTTGTACGTTTTTCACTCCATAAGTCGGAAAGTAAGCCTCAAACAAAGAAATGTTATTCTTTAAAAATTGAAGGCCGATGCTTTCTGATTACGACGGTACTTTTTAATATAATTTTAGTGAAATAATAACACGAGTTTGATTAAAAAACGAATGCAACTACAAAATCTGCAAGCGATTGAAACTCGAACCTCGATCACCCTCTCTTACCGCACTATGCCCCGCGCTCGGCAGTTGCCAATGTTTGATATCATCATTTACTTTGTCAATAATTTTACAGTTAGTTCACAACAGTGAAATATCCTTCATCGATATTAATAAAATCATAAAAATTAAACGCTGCTGGGAGTCAACACTTAGAGTAGCCGTCTATTTAATTTTAAAATACATAATAATTATTATGTACAATGTACGTATTACAGAAAGTAGATAGGGAGTAAGAATAGTATACATGATTGTGGGAGTAAGGTAGGTATTATTTTAAAAATACATTTAGAAAAGTTATTCCAAGTCTTCACCGCTTTCTTCTTCTATAATAATATTTTCTTCATTAAAATTTTTTTTGGGAGAGACATTCGAACAAGATTGTTGACCCATGCAACGACAAGATCCTATGCAAGGCATTTTATTCTTTTTACAGGTGCACCACTTATATTTACAATCTGAAAATAAAAATTGATTTTTCGTTTGAAAAAGTTATAATTATTAAGACTATAGGTACCTTTTTTACATCCGCAGCTACTTAAGATGGCGAGATCTTGTGGAAAAGGTGGAAGGGTTTGAAATAAAGGTACCAGTTTATCATTGATAATAAGTTGCCACGGGCACACATATTCGAGCATATTGGGAAGGTTCATAAGAGGATTAAGAGCGTTAAGCCAAATAATGGTTTGATAATGAGCCCGTAAGCAATGCTGTTTTAAACTGTTTTCTGTAGGTGGTAATTTATCCAGTAATTTTGAAGCTGCTAGTACACCACGTAAATTATTCAGTGAGGATATATCTTCGTTGCTCGTGTATAATTTTAAAACAAATGTATGAACTTCTCTGAATAAATTATCGTCAAAATTATCTATTCCAAAACGATCAAGCAATTTGTAATATGTAAGATAGACTTTCCAGCAACTTTTTTTACCAATCCCAGAAAATTGACTTGTAGTGTCACACCCTGTGATTGCCTGAAAAGCTTTATTAAGAATTATCGTGCAGTGAAGTTTCCATATACGAATGCAAAATATTGTCTGAAGATAATTTAGATGACATAATAATGCCAGATTCATTTGCTTTTTGGGACTTCACCACCTTTATTGCATAGCCGAAATGGTTTTTTATCATAGTCAGTAAACTTCTTTTAGATATTGTACCCCCCAAATCACCATACCGTTTAATAATTGTGGTTACTGAATATACCTTGTGTTTAGATAAACCATTTTTTAATTCTTCGATAAGTTTGTTCTTCACAATATTTTCACGGTTAGGGCATGAGCTACTATTGTGTAAGACTGCAGATTTCGTTGCTGCTGCGTATTTCGACCATGCTGCCAAAAAACATTGTGGATGGTATTTCACCTTCACAGCAATCAAATCATTTGAACCTATTCGCTTTAAAACAGTTTGAGTTTTTCTGGGCAATTAATTTGATTTTTTTCTCAATATTTAAAGTTATTATTAAACTTGCGATAGTCGCTTCTTATTAGACCTTTTCTGACAAAAGACGCATTTTTCAATCTCATGAAGACCTTTGCGCAAGGTCAATGTGGTGGATTCTGATTCTCCTGATTCTTTTGGATTATCATCAGCAAAACCAAATTCTGTTCTCTGCTTCTCAAATTTCTGTAGCAACAACTTAATGTTTTTTTTACTTATGTAGGAACAATAGCAGGATTTGTGCTCCCAGCTAAGTAACTCTAGTTCACCATACTCGATTCTTTTAATTGCTATTTGTAAATTCTCATCAGCAATTTGACTAATTAGTTGTCTAAGCTTTAGAGTTTTTTTTCTGGTGTCCAATGTTTTGTCAGAACCTGTGATCATCGACCCTGACAAATTGTCGCAAAACATGCATTTCTTTTTACTTCTAATTTTCAACACCGATTCGATATCGCTATCCGAAGTAGAACTACTTCCACTGTCTTCAATCATTGTCAACCCTATAAATTAGCAATCTCTGCGTTAATCGTAATGATTTACATAGTCAATAAGAGATAGTATTAGATTCTAGTTGCACCTAATACCACAATTCACAAAATTATAAATGTCTTGAACTTCCAGTTTTTTGTAAAACACCTACCGACGTTGCTGGTGAATATTTCTTTAATTAACTATAAAAATTGATAAAAATAATTAAGGATGTACGTGCCAGAAAAGGTTAGAAACATTTTTGACGTTTAGTGAAAAAAACAACAAAATAAAAGTGTCATTTGAATTTCCTGCGCTTGGTTTGGTTCCAGTACGCGAATTTTACAGGAATGATTATTATATTTAGACATAGGGATGAAATAATTAATAGTATATTAAAACACAAGTTGCATAAGGCATTGTCTTAACGTACGAGTCCAAGATTGAAAAACGAGGGAGCGTAGCGACCAAGTTTTTCCATGGACGAGTGCGTCAAGACGCTTTATGAAACGAGTTGTTTATACTATTTTTTCTATTGAGGAGAATTAATAAAAAAATGTTACAAAAAATTGCTGCGATCAAATTTGGTAAATTTAGTATGCATATGTTGGCAGCAAGTTTCAAATTGCTGCGATCAAATTTGGTAAATTTAGTAGGTATATATATATATATATGTTGGCATACATACTAAATTTACCAAATTTAATCATGAATATATCATGAATACCAATCTTTGTTGGTGAAATTTTACTAAAAACAATGCTTTAAAAGACTCTCTTAAAACACTGTTTTTTAACTAAAACAGTGCTTCAAGAATAACCTTAAAAACCCTAAATAGAAAAAATAAATATAATACACCTACTACCCCTTGAAAAATTCTGCAGCTAATAGGTACGTAAATAATAATGAATTCACTTTAGCTTATAACACTGTAAATCAGTATCTAAAAAAATGTAAATAATACAATATGATGGTCGCAAACATTGGCAACTGCCGAGCGCGGGGCATAGTGCGGTAAGAGAGGGTGATCGAGGTTCGAGTTTCAATCGCTTGCAGATTTTGTAGTTGCATTCGTTTTTTAATCAAACTCGTGTTATTATTTCATTAAAATTATATTAAAAAGTACTGCCGTAATCAGAAAGCATCGGCCTTCAATTTTTAAAGAATAACATTTCTTTGTTTGAGGCTTACTTTGCGACTTATGGAGTGAGAAACGTACAAATACGGCAAAATGAATTAGTTTTTAGCGAGCGTCGAACCGAGATACAGGCGCTTAAACTCTGCGCTTCCCATAAGACAATGCTTTTTGGAAAATTATTTATTTTTTTACAGTCAAACCGCTACAGAAAAGTTTTTAAAATTTTTACCAAAGAAAGATTTGCGCTTCGGCTATCTGATGCACTACATAACTCGAAAATTTTTAATAACGCCCTTCTGCACAGGACAATCTTTGGACAACTTTTTTTGGAAGTTAACCTCTATATAAACTGTCGATTTAGACAGGTGTCAGCTTTTAGTCTTTAAACCCCCACAGAATCATTTTATAAGCAGTTTTCAGGAGCGCGAGCACTCTACTATGAGTTGAATTGTAAAACAAAACAAATTGCACAATCACATATTTTTGCATGCCCAACTATTTAGCTGCTAAGGTGGAGACCGTATTCGCTTAGACGCGTGTAATAATAAGAACAGTACGTTAGTTAGTGGTTCAAGTTTCAAAGATTGTATAAAAGATAAAAGAAATTTTAGATTTTTTCGCAAAGTGATAAAAAATCTGTAACGAAAACATATACAGGATGATTTATAAAGAACATCAGCTCCTTGTGATTGTTTACAGCCATATTTCCTCCGAAACAAGAAATAAAAGGTTATGTGAAATCGATAACATCGAAAAGCGGACGTAAGTGTAGGGATTCGACTCAATTACATTTTCCTGTTTATACGTAATGTAACCCTCCTGGATGGAGCCGATGTGCTTCTTGAAGAGCACTTCGCTCGAAACGACGACGGACTATTTCAAAGGCGCCTATAAACGCGAATCACTGCGACAACCACCATTGAAATGAATGAATCGGGGTAGACATATGCTGTTTCTCTCGCAAGATTCACTCCAAACCGAAATGGGCGCTTGCCAGTAGATATTTTTATGATGTCGTCGGTTGATGATTATAGACAGGATTTTTATGGATATGCTTGAAATAAACGTAAAAATGTAAGCCACTCGATTTTCCATGATCTTCCCTCCACTCAAATTATTGCAAATCAAATTTTTTTTTCATTTTTACATGGATACAATTTTACTATAATAGAAAATATAACAAAGTTTTAAAATTACTGCATTAAAAAAAATAATTTTGCATTCTTGGAATTCCATTTGAGCCAGACGTTCCCTAAACCACATATAGCCTTATAAGAGGTTCATGTCTTTTTGCCCGACATGCTTTTTAACAAATCTCTATTTTTTTGCAATGCAAGTAAACAAGTCATAAAGACCAATTTCTAAATGTATGTCGATAAACTGACAATACACTACTTGCATACAAAAGCAAAGTAGGGGTACAGTTTCTACGATGTCCTCCTCAGAGAGCAATTCACTATTGTTATTTAAGAAGTTATTTTATTTTTCCCATATCCTAATGCACCGATACCCAACAGTTTAAAGCAACCAAGGATTTTGTAGAATTTATAGGTTTTTAAGAAATGCATTAGTAAAATATAAGCGCACTTAAAATCCATTAGAAAACGAGCTCGGCGGATACTTACTGAGAACGCGTGTCCCCTGTCGACGCAAAAAGTCCCCGAGGTGCCCGTTGATAGTATAAATCTAATATTTCTTATACACTTCTATCGGATTAAACAGCGTTTATACGATCACTGAGTGCAGCTGCATCCTGGACTTATGCACCTATGCAAATCTACACGTCGTTTCCACAAGGAATAGATTACGTAATACGAGAACGCTGCAAGCATTTTCATCCGTAGTCCATTTCCAAATTAAAAATACCTTGCTCTTTTGCCAGCCTATTTCTGACTATACGTTTTACATGATGTAAAGGGTTAATTCAAGCTATAACAAACATAATAATTTTTTTGTGGCTTTTAATTTCGATTGCGAATAATATATAATACTTCCTGATTAGCCAGTAAATACCAATTAAAACCATTTAAACCAAAAACGTTTGACAGACAACGAGCGATGAACACGCATCGATAAAACCTCGATAATACTTTCATTGGTCGCAGAAAGCATTTGTCACCAAATGAATTCCGGTTGACAAGTTTGAATAATCTGTTCTATATCGGTAAACAAGGCTGTCACACATTGAATTGGAGCATGTTGACGTCAGAGGCGCGTTGGATGCATATGCATTGTCACACAAACGCCACTATTGGTGGTGCTATTGCCCAGATTCAATTTCCAATATGCATACAGTGGATGCATCACGGTTTAGACGGAATTACTGTGGTGATCGGATTCCCCATACCCTCACAGGCTCCACTCGTGGCCCACCAATATCCCATTGCTCACCACTATCGACATTTGGAGCCTGAATCGATCTACATTCTGTATTTGTAGTGGTTGCGCTTCTACAAGTGCATAATGCACGTGTTGCATGTAATGCATTAGGCTCATTCAGAATTTAATTGGTTTCAATGCTATATTTCTGCATATTATTGCTAGAATTAGCACAAAAGCAGCTAGTTATAGTCGCTGTCCCCGACTAAATTAGATCGGGTGCAACTATATTGCATTTATTGATTACCATTACAAGATGAACAACTGCCATCTCTGCTGCCCCTTTACTTGAACAAATTCAAAAGAAATTGCTATGCAATTTATTGTTGAATCATTTTTCTAACTATAAACATAGTAGTGACGTCAAGAGGCACATTTTGGAAGTGGGTTTACTGCATTGTTAAATGTACCCTAGTTCAAGGTATGTCCGTTACTAAGAATAACTATTCTATTAATTTTGTATCTTGAACTTGCTAAAACACGTGCTTGCATAGCCGCCGACTGCGAGAGTGATCAGGTTCTTGAGCAGCCCTGAGAGCTAAGTCAGAGGTGCGAAGCACCCCCGAGGAAAACCGCAATTAAGTAAGTTATATTTAAAAATTGTTGAAAAGTATAGAATTATACAGGATTCGCGTTGTTTTGGTAAAATTAAAAAGTCTACTTAGATTTATTTGTTACAAAATTATAATGGAAGCACTGAATGTTCGACTGGCCGAATATTTGTCCATTTTGTGAGCTTGCCGAATATGCGGACAAACCAAATATTTTTTCGAGTCCGCCGAATATTTGGCGAATATTCGGTATTTTACTAAATTACAAATTACTAAAATTACAAATATTTCGTAAAATTTGATGGTATGATTAAAATTACAACACATTGTAACAAAGTTATAATTTGGTTACCACACGGGAACGCTTTCCGCTACGTGGCGCAACTACTTCACGCATTGATCACCATTCGGCAGTCGGTCGAATAATTGACTAGAATTGGTTAATATGTGGAAATTGGCCGAATAGTTGCTCTAATATCTGGTGTTTGACTGATTATTTGGTATTATATTCGTTACACGGCCGAATGTATTGAGGCAAATATTCGTCCGAAATTTAGCCGAATACTTGGGCGGTATTCGGCCAGTGACCAAATTCCCTATTCGTAGATCGCTAATAATAAATATCAATTTCAGTGAAAGGGCATACATTTTTACTTCGCATCTGTTCATTAAAATATGTTTGGAGTAAGAAGATAGTTAGGCACTTGTATCAAGTTATAGTTTTATATATGTTATATACCTTTTTTTAGTGTTGGGCAAGTTTCCGGTTATATTTTGAAATGTTTGCATAGAAACCTTCCACGGAAACTTTTTAGAATATGCAAACTTAAGGAAACACTGCGATATGACTTGAAAAAGTAAGTTCACTATCAAAAATAATACCTAGGGCTTTAACAGTACTGCATCTACTTAACGGCTTTCCATTTATTGTATATTAAAAATTGATATTTGTATTGTTTCAATAAAGGATTTTAAATTTTGCATTTAGAGATATTAAGATGTAATTGATTTAACTCGCACCATCTTCGTAGCTTATTTATTTATTTCTGAAGCTTAATGCAGTCATTCCTGTCTCCAATTTTATTAAACATTTTGAAATCATCAGCGTAGGAAAGTCATTCACATTGAATGACAAAGTTGAGATCGTTGATGAATAGTAGAAAAAGAAAGGGTCCTAAATTGGACCCTTGAGGACGCCTGATGTGGGAACGTACGTGTCCGATTGAAATCCATTGTAATACACAATTTGTTGCCGGTTCTTTAAGTACGTCTTAATAAAGGATAATAAATGTTCATCAAAACCAAAGACGATGTGACTCACACGATCAAAAGCCTTCGCAAAATTGGTGTAGATCACATCAAACTGCCCACGCTCGTCAACAATCTCGGATACATATTGTGTCAGCACAACCAAATTTGTAACTGTCGAACGATTCGGGATGAAACCATGCTACATTGACGATGATTGGCTTTTAACAATAGCAAATATACGGTGATACAGATCAACTTCAAATTATCCCACGATAATTGCCAACGTCCGAGGGAATACCGTTTTTAAGCATAGGACATACTCTAGCCGATTTTCAGATACTTGGGAAGACATTTGTATCTAATGACAATAAATATGATACATGAAGGTTTAACATACACAGTAGCACAATCTTTAACAATGAAAGCCGGTATCAAATCTAAACCATCTTTCATTTGATTGCTTTGCTAAAGGTAAAGTCGTATGGGATTAATTGCGGGGAGACCAGAAGGCAGTCCCACACCCGGACACCGGCGCCATATTCACATTTCTATATCATGTGTCAGCGGGACCTGTAGTTTAAGGAGGATTTCGAACTTCCGCCAGCTACATGTTTGTAGTTTTATATTGCTCACCCATCCAAGATGTGACCAGGCGGATCGTTTGCTTAACTTTGAATAGTGTTTGACCAGTATTATCAGCTCTCCGCTATGCAGCTGACTTTGATTTCAGTAATGTTTTTTATAGCTACAAATGGAAATTGATCCACCGATGACAGTCCTTGTTTGTGAAAACACTGTTGTCATTGGTATAAACAATAGTAAGGTAAAATGGACAGTTAAGGAACCTCACAACCTTCAATTTCAAGATCAACTCCTCACAAGTCACCTTCGTGGAGGTTACTCGTGGTGAAAGTTAATCAATGTGAAGGGTATACAACGTCAAGATCAACTTCTTCCTCATCCTTGAATTAAAAGTTGTGAGGAGGTGAGATTCAAGGTTGAAAGTATTAAAACTGTATTTAAATTCAACAGCAGCGCAGTCAGTCAGTATTCGAAAACTGTTGTTTAGAAGACATAAACATGTCTCTTATTACGCAATACACTTGCGTAATTTCCAACACCCTAAATTTGTTGTGTCTTTACAACTTGGAGTACAGTAGACAGCGGTAGCGGAACATGATCTCTTGAAGAAGACCGGGGAGGGGAATGCTGAGGTCATCGTCGGCTACAGCGAGGAGCTTAGGAAACGGGAAGATCCAGGACGAGAAAGTCATCTTCCAGACCAAGCCCCAGGCACTGAAGTAACTGCTGGAGGACTGGCACTTCGACACTGCCGAAGTGCCGTTAAAAAATGTGTGCCGCATTAAGTATTATTGTCTGTGCCCAATGGGCCATCTGGTTAAATTATAAGAATAAACTACTATTATTAAGGTACATTTAAAAGAAAACGTAATTTTACGGGATAGGGGTGTTAGCAGGCGGAGTTTAAAAGATGCGATAATAGATTTCACGTCAATAAACGAAAGGATATGTGTACTGAGGTATAAAACCCCTTTCAGAAATGTGACTCTGGCAAACGTCCGCGCTTCCATGGAAGAGAAAACTGATAAAGAAAAAGAAGATCTATAGTAAACTAGAAGAAGTGTATGACAGAATACCCGAATATGATATGAAAATGGTATTGGGGGATGCCAATGCTAAACTAGGAAAAGAAACGGCATATAAACCGTCAGTAGGCCTCCATACCAAACACGAAATCTCCAACGATAACGGAACACGTATAGACCTATTCACAGCATCCAAAAACATGATGGTTAGCAACACCTATTTTCCCCATATGGATATTCACAAAGCAACATGGAAAGCACCAGGAAGAAACACTGAAAATCAGATAGATCACGCTTTAGTAGGGGCGCGCCACGCTTCAACATTAAGGGACGTCAGAAGCCACAAAGGAGCTGATATAGACTCATTGTCTGGTGAACGTAATAACGAGACAAAAGGTGGCGAAGAACTACATACAAATCACAAAAATGAAAAACAAATTAATTATGCAGAAACTGAGAGAAGAAGGTGTATAAGAGAGACTCATAGCTAACATCCAGTAAAAGATGTGAAATTCAACACACGAAGCAGATGACATAACAATTGAGAGCTGGATAACGATACAAGAAGCAGTGCAGGAAGCAGCAAAAGAGACGTTTGGAAAAAAAAAACTAGTAGCAATAGAAATAAACCATTGTATGGTGAGGAATGCCGAGCAGCCAGCTATGAAAAACAACAAGCTAAAGATAAAATGATACAGTATAACACAAGACCTAGCGGAGAAGAATATGTAAGAAAAAGGCAAACGGCATATAGAATTATGAGAGACAAAAAACGGGAACAATTTCAGCATCAAGTGCACTACATCTTGGAAATGGGTAACACAAATTAACAAGAGCATTTTACAAGAAAGTCCAGAATATCCGGAGCGGCTGGAAACGCAGATCTACAATAATACAAGAAGAAGAAAGACAAATAATTAGTAATAAATAAGGATTTTTCCGAGATGGAAGACACACTTCGAAAATCTATTGAATGAAGACGAAAACCAAGACACAGGCGGAGGCGAAAAAAACAGCACACCCAGGCCAACAGCCTAACCAGATTTACAACCACCAACACTAGAAGAAGTCCAACATGTCATAACCAAACTAAACAACAATAAGGCCGCGGGACCAAATGGAATACCCACACAACTGTTAAAACTGGAAAGAGAAGAGCTGAGTAGAGTGTTAACAAGATAATAGCGAAAATCTGGGTTTAGAAACTACCAACAGAATGGAAAGAGTCGGTTGTAATACTCATACATAAGAAAGGAAATGCGCTCAAGTGTGGCAACTACCGAAACATAACCTTATTAAATACAGGTTACAAAGACCTTTCAAAGGTATTATACCAAAAATGCAGTCCATACGCCGATGAAATAATCGGAGATTATCAATGCGGCTTTAAAGCAGGACGATCAACAACGATAACGTTTTCTATTTAAAACAAACACTCGAGAAAAGCTGCAAACACAACACATCCGCTTTCTGTTTCTTTATAGACATTAAATCCCCCTACGACAACGTAAGCAGAAGAAAACTTTGGACAACGATGGATGAAATAGGCTTCCCACATAAGCTAATTGCACTTGCAAAGGCAACCACCGAAGGGCAACGAACTATGGCTCGTATACAAAGAAATGAGTCAAACCCTTTCACAGTAAACACAGGGCTAAAACAAGGCCACTCCCTAGCGTCCTTGCTCTTTAACATCGCATTGGAAAAAACAATCGGAAAAGCACAAATCAACACCAATGGGACAATCTTCAAGCGTACGCAGATGATGTAATGATAGTAAGTAGAAGCATCCCGATTCTTATTGAAGTAACCGTGAAACCAGGCAAAGCAGCTAAAGAAATGGGTATAACAATAAATTAAGGGAAAGCTAAAGTTATGGAAATAACAAGAGGAAAAGGCAAGTGGCCCCACACTAACAGTCAACAGCCAGACCTTCGAAAGAGTAGACTATTTCAATCACGTAGGAGTGAACATCAATGCACAAAACAACAGCGATAATGAAACGAAACGAAGAGTGACACTAGAAAACAGGTGCTTTTACGGCCTACAGCACCTCATAAAATCACGTAACATCGCAAGAAAAACTAAAATTACAATATATAAAACCTTATCAGTCGCATATAGCGCAGAAATATGGATATTGAACAAAGAACACTAAAGAATGCTACTAACTCTAGAACGGAACATACTTCGGAAGATATGGACCTGTAAGAGATGATGAAGGGGAATGGAGACAAAGAATGAACTTTGAACTTTAAAATATATATAACGAGTCGAATATAATCAAAACTATCAATTTACAAAGACTGCGATGGTTTGGGCATCTTCTTATGCGAATCAGTGAGCATACAATGGTGAAAAAGATTTATACCGCAATCCCGCAAAACAGAAGGCCAAGGGGCAGGCCCAATAATATGTGGAAAAACACGAAGCAGGCAGAATTAAGGTTAGGAATGGGAGACTGAAGAAAGATGGTGAATGATAGGATCGAATGGAGAAGGGTGACAAAGGAAGCAATTATCCAACATGGATATGAAGGCCAAAGAAGAAGAAGATTGTGTACACACCCCACCACATCCCAACTGGCTGTTCGACGCAGTGCTGTAGCTCTCACTTTCCTCCAACGTGATTGTAACAAAAGGCCTAAAATTAGAAATAACAAAGAAAAAATGACGGATGTTAGTAGGATTCGAACCTACGCCCTATCCGTTTATTACGGAAACAAGATTTTAATGTAACGTTGAACGGATCTAATTTTGTCGGGAAAAAATGCAGGAAAATTTAAGGGCCTTGGGAGACGTAGTGCCACGCTCGTGCGTGCGTGCGTGTGTGGTGTGTGCGCGCGTGCGTTCGTGCTTTAGTTCATGCGTGCGTGTGTGCGTGTGTGCGTGGGTGCGTGCTTGTGCGTGCTTGTGCGTGCTTGTGCGTGTGCTTGTGCGTGTGCTTGTGCGTTGGCGTGCGTGCGTGCGTGCGTGTCTAATAGCCGCTCTGCGCAAACGCGATTTCCCTATCAGCGCCCCGCCATTGATATTTTGTTTTTTCAAAATTCTACAAATTTCGACATCAAAATCGGAAATTGTTGCAACTAGAAAACACAAAATATGATAAACCAGTCGACTGCTTCTAAACATAGACGAGGAGGTGCTCTGCTTTAATATAGACGCGCACGAAAAAGAAGCTTAGATTCCTATACTACACATATTGAATGGTCGATCTGCCCAACCGCGTTCCTATGTACGAATTTCGGCTTCAAAATCGGTTTGAACATGGTAAATGACGATAGGAACTTTAGAACATTTACAAAACACATTTTTTCAAATTTTCTCAAAATTACCAAAATTATGACATTTTTGGGTAATTTTGAAAATTTTGACAAATTAAAAATTCCAAAATATGTAATTTTCAAATTAAAAAAATTGCCAAAATTTCAAAATTTTTAATTTTTTCTACAAATAGCAAAAATTGTCTAAATTAAAGATTTTTTAAAGTTTGAATTTTTCAAAATTTTTTAAAATATCCAAGATTTTCAAGATTTTTTGTAAATTACTAAACATTTTTAGAACTTTTAAAAACTTTAATTTTGAAAAATTCAAAAATATTTTTAAATATTCAAACATTTTTTAAAATACTTTAAATCTTCAAAATTTCAAATAAAAATTTCAAAATTGTTTGAAAAATTTTAAATTTCCAAAAATTTTCAAATACCCTAAAATTTTATAAAATTGCAAAAATGTCCAAAAATTTGTACATGTTCCAAAATTTTTTAAAATTTCACGACTTATTTTTCAAAATAAATAAATAAATTTATTTATAAATTCTAGCTTAACTTCGTTGAAGTTCATATTTATTAGGTATGAATAAAATACTTTTTACTTAAACAATATTTATTTATTTTAACCTTATACATATTTCGAGATGTTTGCATGCCATTATCAAAGGTTATATTAGAAAGTAAACAATTAGTGTTGTTATAGTAACAATAGAACTTGGTGACTTGATCTTAGTAACGTCTGCAGATGACTTGAGTTCTTATTCCAAAATGTCCAATAGAAATACTTTAACTAACTTACATTTTATTAATTTTTGTTTAAGTGAGTGGAATTATTTGAAAAAACTGCTTGTCATTTTTGCCAATAATGTTTAGTAATCTGACAAAGGAGTAGGTATAAATACATATAAGGTTAAAATAAATAAGTACTGTTGAAGTAACAAATATTTTATTGATACTCAATAAACAAGTATTCAAAATTTAATTTTTTTTTTAAATTGTAGAAAATTATGGAAATTTTTAACTTTTTAAAAAATTTTCAAAATATTCAAATAGTTGGTTTTTATGTTCGAACTCGGATGAAAATGATAACAACAGGGTATCTATGGAAAATGCTTATCTAACGAGAATGCACACAAAATTGAATTGCTTACCTTTGAAAGGTATTAGGGCTTTAAAACCCACGAAATCACCATATAACTGTTCTAGCCGGCGCATCCATAAGAACAAACACACGTTAATTGAAAAAAATAAAAACGGTAACTCCTTAACACTTATCGACACTCGCGTACTGTGTCTTGCCACATAGGGACGGGATTGCTACGAAAAATGCTGCTGTCAGCGGTTTTCTATCGTTTTCTGATATTTTTACAGACATAACAATGATGGATTCAATACTAAACAGTGTAGTAAATCCAAAGATACAGTATTGTTGAGTTTGTACTAACAGCTGTGTATAATGTTCGTTACAATGCGTATAATTAGAATAACTACTGATAATAGTTAAAACAAATGCCTGGATATCAGATATAAATATAATTCTGATACTGGCAGGTATACAAATTTAAATAAACTGCTTTAACTACCAATTTTTCTCAGCGTGCTACAACATTTAAACATTCAAAAAGTTAAAATAGTCTGCATAAAACAATAAAAAGATCAGTAGTGGTTTTCCAAGAAGGCAAGCAAAAGTAAGCTGCGTTCTAAATTTATTATAAATATTTTACGTTCACAACAATTAGTTATTGGGAATTAGTAAATTTGGCTTTAATTTACAGACTTAGTAACATAGAAATCGATACCACTGGTATGGCAGTTTAAAGAGTGAGCTGGAATCTGGAATTAAAACTAAAATGAAATGTAAAATATTTGCCTGAAAGATGCTTATTTTGCAGAAAATTTGGTCTCGTAAAAGGAACTGCAAAGACCTTTCCACTTTCGTAGATGTGGTAAAAACTCGAGAAGAAAACAAAAGAAAAGAACATTACCTGGGTGGCCGTTTCATAAAATTTGAAGAAGGAAATATGGAAAACATTAAATGGCCGATATATGTTACTTAAGTTTTACGAGCAAAAAAATATCGACGGTTTACGCAAATGGATGAAAAGCAATGAAGCTCAAAAATAGTTATCCGATGTGAATTTAAATATATGATCAAAAGACATATCGTTTAGCAAGTATATTTTTGACATTATTATCTAAAAGTTTCTATGTAGTCAAAATGATTTTGATTTGATTTTAATAATACAATTTTTTACATAGACTTTTTTCAAATGCCGTCATATATGTTAACTCGAATTTTTATTTCTGGTGCCCTTATATAAACGATCGTTTGACGACTTCGGATTTTGACTTCTTAGGGCATAATAAACGACTTAGACTATGTTAAATATTTTCAAATTAAAGTGTCCACGAAAGTGAAATTAGAACCCGCTTTACTATAGAGTGTATACAGTTTGACATGGACGATGTAACTCCGTAAAGAAGCAGTTCCGCATCAATCAATGTTTATCAATCCTTTTTTAATGCTTTTTGTATAGAGAATCTTCTCTCAAAGTTTTTACGAGCTATTTGCACATTTTGAGGAAGCGCAGCGCTCCACTCCAACTCAATTAAAAACGATTATTGATGTATCTCGAAAATCGACTTTCAACAAGAATGTCTTTTACTGAGTTTTCGTTCAAGAAATAAAATAAAAGTTAAAAAAAGATTTTACACTAGAAATTGTTTAGAAAAGCGTACCTGTGCCCCCCCCCATCTGTGCCACCCCTGAAGAATTTTTTCAAAAGAAAATTAGTGTGATACATAGAACTTTCATAAGTATGATCGAATGTACTTTTCATAAGTATAAGCACATTGTTTATTTTATACAAGGTGGTTTTTTCAGTATTCACAAATTAAGCGGTTTTAAGCGCCACCTTTAAATTTTAAAAACGAAGCATTTCAACCCATGTTCATACGGCCTTTTATTCTCATTTGGATATGTAGAACATGCTCCAGAACTATTGCCTAGTCTTTCATATAGTACACCTTGTATAATCAGTGATGTAGTCGGGTAGGAACGCACAGACGAACGGTTTCCAAACGTTTAAATGGTAAAGAAATATAATCTGCGGAAACATGATTTCTCCATAGTTTATTTTAATTTCTTAAGCCACATGTTGATTATAGCATCTTTTAAAACTTACTTTAGAATAAGTTGATCATTTGTTCACGTCAAAATTTTTAATGAATTCGTTTTTCTAGGGACTGTTGGTTTCAACTTCTTGATTGTTGGTTGTTTAAGAATACTAGAGCTACAACATGTTTTTGATTGCAGTTTCTTTATTTTGGTTTTATAAACAACATTAACCAGGTGTAGCTATACACACAAATAAACAAATAAGTGTAAATTTTAATTTATGCGGGATTGGCATGGCAGTTTGATTTGTCGGCAGCAATAAACAGTAAACCACGATTAAACACGATTGGGACTGGCTACCTTATTAAGCTGGCAGTTCATCATTGCGCGATTATGGTTATAAAACAGTGCTTGCTGCATTCCGATATGCAGTTTATTGCAAATACGATTTGATGTATGCATAAGTAAGTCGACAAAGCCACATACGCGACTCTCTGCAGAAATGCCCTATTACATTTTCGTTATGCCACCAATTAATCATGTAGGGTAAATAAATCTATATTAAACCGTGTGTTTACTCTGCCATAGTAATAATATCGGGAATGAAAATAAATAGGTGATATTTGAAGGCATTTTCTGTATAATTAGTGAAATAATACCGATTAGAAATTAATCTGCTGTTAACCATTAACAGCATTCAAGAAGCTCCCATCACGGATGCAATGATACGTAAGCGGAGGGGATGAATACCCCAAGGGAACCCATGAACAATTGAAAGAAAACGGTTTATTATAAAAACTAATTGGCGTCCATAATTATATTTTCCTGTAAACACTGAATACGAAAGATTACCTGTATCCATCCGCTATATTAATCACTTTCAGACAGCCCTATTACTAACCGAAAGAGTTGGATAAGCTTGATTGGTTTCAAAATTCTCGCCAATTAATCAGTTGTCGTGAATAAATATTTATTTTTGTTTTACTCAACAACACGCTGCGAGTGTCACTTATAACTTGTGCAAATGGCAAACATTTCCTCGTCATGGCATTAATAATCTACAGTGTGATAATAACAGAAAGTCTGTATGCGGAAAGTAAAAGTACCAAATGAGAATTCTAAAGTTCTGGTGTTTAATTAACATGAAAGACCAAAAATCCCTAAAAGTTCTGCTTTTAATTAAACGTCAATTCTCCCCTAAAGGTTCACATCAAAACATTAAAAGCCGAAAATAATTTACTTTATTTAATACCTACAATAAATATTTTTCTCTTGTTTTCTGCAAATTGAATACTAAATCTTTAGTTTTGACGTTGTTTTAAATCATTAAAATCATTAAAAGCCCCAAAGAAACTACAAACCCAAATTTTTGAAAAAAACGCGAAACTATGACAATAATACGAAATTGTTTAGTTACGAGAAAAATTGCAGATAGTGAGGAGCGAAAAAATGTTAGGGACACCACAACAAAACTTTTCTACGAGTTCGAGTCTTGTCAAGATTTTAACATTCACTTATTTTTAGAATTAATTACTTTGATTAAAACATATGCACTTTGCAGTTTATTAGTAGTCAATATTTAAAAATTTCTTCTAATTAACACCTCATTGAAAGGATATTCAAAGACGATTATAGAAAACAGAATGAAATGACATTTACTATACACGGGCGACACAATTAAAAAAAATGACAAAGCACTTCGCCTAGATTTTTCTATACTTAAGCGAGAACATAGATGTTTCAATAGGTAGCTCTCTCAAGGAGCGTGCGCGCGCGCGTGTGTGTGCGTGTGCGTGTGAGGGCGCGCGCGGGTAGACGGGCGTGCGTTGGAAAAAAATGATTCTTTTTCGGAAAAAAATTCCTTAGAAGTAAAGAAAACCAGACACCAATTAGTTTTGGTCAATCACGAATTAGATGGTCGGGAAAAAATAATGTTCGAGTAGACTTTCCCATACTAGATATTAATACTTACCGTATTTGCAAAAGTGTAAATTTTATACTTGTAACGTTGTACAGTTCACCGACTTTTAAATTCCTAAGAAAACAAG
Source organism: Ctenicera cuprea (assembly GCA_958336395.1). Taxonomy (NCBI): domain Eukaryota; kingdom Metazoa; phylum Arthropoda; class Insecta; order Coleoptera; family Elateridae; genus Ctenicera; species Ctenicera cuprea. The sequence goes on from OY284496.1 coordinate 30,950,960, forward strand.
CTATGTAGGCAATCCTCTAACCCATCGGCTACAAAATACAACGTCCACTGGCCACATCGTCCACCATGTAGGTCGATATCGCTCACCGGGACACAACGGCCACTCTGCAGGCCGCGACGTCCACCGTGTTCACAACGCCCAGCACGTAAAATGGCCATACCGTCCAAAGTGAACACAACTCCCCATTTATCTCAAATAGCAATTTAAATGTTGTTTGGCTTTATTATAGTTTTATAAAAGCTTTATGAAAGATGTAAGTTTGCCAACTAATTTTATTCAGGTAGTCGACCATGCTAACTAGCTAATTAATTTTTTTGAAAAGTTCTGAGAACGTCATGGACTATGCGGTTGAAAAACGCGCACTTGTTTTTTGCCGGCAGCCGTCAAGAGCAATAGGTATTTCAAGAGTTGTGTATAAATCAATAGATTTTAATAAAGATCAAATTGTTTTGAATGGGAGCAAATTGAGTAATAATCTAAGAAGACTAGGAATGGTTTTAAAGAGGAGCAAATACATATAAGTATAAGAGGGAATAGACTTAATCACAAAAATCATAAGATCAAAACATATTACGGTGGTATTACCGGGTATTACAAGCATCCTATAGGTTTTATATGTAAGATCGCCATATTTTTTCCTGTGTAATTGTCGTAAACCACAGCTTCCACATTGAAAATTATCTAAATGGATAGTTATAAATTTAATTATTTTTAACGATTTTTGAGTATTAGGAGCTAAAACAATAAATTATAACAAACTTTTTTCTAATTCTGAATGCATTAAAAATATTTTCAAGATGAAATATAGCTTAAATAAAAGTTGTAACTCTTCAGATATTAATTTTTTTTTTAGATTTTAACAATCTTTGAGGCGGTTGTTATTTTTCGAGCTATTTAATGCCATATTCGCAGTAAAATTTCATTCTTCTTAAAATTTTGTTTCATACCTGTGTTCAAATTCAGTTTTAAAAGTGCACAAATTCATACACATTTAATGTCCTATCATATCGAAAAACATTTCAACATTAAGTTTTATGAAATGAAAAGTATAAAGCTTTTAGGTTTTATAAAACCATATTTACCTTTTACATTTTATTAATAGTTTTATGAACAATTATATAAATAGCTTTATAAAAGTCTCTAAAACGCTGCAAAGAGTATTTCAAATAAAACCCAAAGGTTTAAAGATGGTTTAAGAAAAAAGCCGTCTGCCCTTTTTTGTAGAGAATAAATGGTTTTATCAGAAGTTTTATGAAAAACACTACACAATGTTCTCTAGATCATGATAAAACTTAAATTGTTATTTGAGATGTGTGGTGGCCACGTCGCCTACCGCGACTTTAACGACCACTACCGTAGCGGGCCACAACGGCCATTATTTGTGGTGACGGTAACCCGAATTGGTGGGTGTTGTGTCCACGATGGATATTATGGCCACTTCCAGTGATGAGCGGACGGAAATTGTGTTCAGATCCCCATTGGATTCATACTTCAACCTTTACTACAGCTCAGTCAGTTCTTGACTTCATCAAAAGTGATGCCGGCCTAGTAATCATACTTGCTCGGATCCTAACTTGTGCAAGTCCAATAATTTTTAGGATATAGAATTACAAATAGCAGAAGTACAAATATTTGAACTTTACATTTTCTACAGTATCCAACCAAATACTACATTTGCCAGCCAAAATTTAAAGGGAAGGGGGCGTATAGCCTCACAAACTATAATAATTTCTAACAACTAACATTAGATTTTGGTTCTACCAATCAAGACGAGTAATCTTTTTAAGCAGAATTTATGGGACCTGATCACAACCCCCGATTTTCATAACCCCAATGATCACAAAGTCCAATTTTTACAAAATTTACAAGTGGACATGATCATATCCCCCAATTTAACAGTTTGATCACAACGCCCAATTTAATCACAACCCTAAAGTGCTAGTTTGCTCATAACCCCCAAAGCCATTCTTGATCAGAACGCCCAATTTGATCACAACCCCCAATGGTTTTCCTAGTTATAGTGTTTAACGTGAACTGTAGGACCTGATCAAAAACCCCAAAGCAAGTTTTTCGTCTAAGATGATCACAACCCCCAAACTGATGGTCTGATCATAACGCCCAACTTGATCACAACCGCCAATTGCCTTCGCCACCGTAACGCCCAAAATAATTATAAGCCCCAACGACACCGTCGCCTGTTGCAACTACAAAGATACTTAAAGGGCGTCGGTCGTATCGTAAGGAAGTAATGTTTTTTTGAATCGTAACCACTGAAAACAAATTTATTTCACAGAATACTTTTCATGCGTTTAGTACAGAAAAGTAAAAACCAAATTTGGTATTACATAATCTAGGAAAAAAATTCAGATAAAAAGTCCACGGAAAATATTCTAGGAAAACTGTCCAAAGGAAAATATACCAGTACAGAGATATCTTTCTAATTTGTTGTCCGTTGTTTTTTTCGCTTTAGCAAACAAAAATGCATAAATATTTGATTTTTAAACATTCATAGCAAGCGTCACAGACAAACTATCGGACTGGACACAAACTAAATTTCTCATCCCTAGCTTTTTTAGCTTATAGAATGAAAAAAAAAGCTTTCGGTCAACCGCCACAAGCCTTTCCTCGTTTTTAATATATTTAAAATTTTTTGACAGTTTTATGGAAATTTAGAATATTATTAAGACTCTCGAAAAAATTTTAACATATTTTAGACCGGATATTTTTTTAAAATTTAAGAGTTTTCTATTTTTTTTTCATATTCTTGGCCAATATGAATTTTTAAAATACTGAAATTTTTTAAAAATTGCAAAATAATTCTGTAAAATTTTAAAAAATTTTAAGATTTATCAAATTGCCGGTAGGTAGGCAGGCAGGCAGGCAAACAGATCGGATTAAAGAAAACTAAAAACGGAAGAACAAATTCGTATATCAAAAATTGGGTGGGAGGCTGAACACCCCAAATATTGATATACCGCGAAATTATCACGACATCGTATCTAACTTCCGCTTCCGGTTACGGTTTATTTTTAAAAGCTTGTATCCCCGATGAATTTTTGATATACGTATACCCCCAGATTCCAAAGCGTATTGAAATCTGACCAACCGCTTGGGAGTTATGGAGATCACACATTCACCCACCCACCCACCCAAAGAGGGTACAAAACGTGTATTTTTGTCAAAATCTCGAATTCGAAAATTTACATGATATCACATTTGCCACAAATGAACTTAATGAACAAATGAACTTAAAAATCAAAATTTTGAAGGTGCATGTTTATTAATTTGAAGAAAAGCAATTACATACATTACAATACGATACAAGGTATTCGCAAAATTGCATAAAACGAACCACAATAAAAAGCTGAATTAAAAACGTTTGATAAAGTTTTCCTCCGAAGTTTGGTCTTCGCGCAAAACACAAGAAAAAGAGTTAAAACTTGACAACACTGTTAACACCTAAACAACTTTACATATTTTTGTAGTTGTTGTAGGCACGCATTTCTGCGAATACGAGTAATTTTAACTATTGTTTATCATTTCCGCAGTTGCCACATGTAAAACTGTTATTTAAACAAAAACTAAAGACTAGAATTTTCATTTCTAAAAACAAATGTATATGTATAGTATATGTATATAAAATGTTAGTTATTGCATCAGTTAGGTACTAGATCTTCAATATTCCGTCATAAAATTCATATATTTATAAGCATCTTACCAGAAAATTAAGTTTCCAAGCTACATTTTTACAACGGCTTTAAAGTCCGTTTCCATTATTGTACAGCACTGTGGATCGTTTTTGCGTTAGTTTTGGGACACCATGTTAATATATACTTGGAATATAACTTGTGGAAACTGGCAACGTGCAAGTAACTGTACGCTTCTAATGAGTTTTAAAATGTTAGGTAATTCGGTTTTCTAGACATTTTCTACACCAAAGCTTCAGTTCGTGTGTTGATATTGTGTCATTATATTCGTAAAAAAACTCATTTTGTCCGTATTTTATGGAGAATGGGTTACAACTCATACAAATGTTTTTTAAAGTTCTTGGAGTGATTGCACCTCCGACTCCCCTCTTTGCGTACGCCACTGTTTAAGCACCTATAAGAAATGAGCGACTCCGTAAATATATATATACACTATACTCGCCACGAGAAAACAGATGTCCACCCGTCTATGAAAAAGGTGGAAAACGATTGACACTCTATGAGCCAGAACAAAAATACACATATTTAATCTGAGATAAAGACTAGAAAAGTTAAAATAAGTGCAGGATTTAAATTAAAAAAATATATATTTCTACAAGTAAAAAATGTTAGTGGACGTTTTTTCGCTAGGAAACGTATTATATTTTGTTTAAAAAGAAATCTAACTGAAGTAGATGTTTTTCGAGAGATTATGGCCTCTCTAAATAAATTTCAACAAAAGATGGGAAAGATGGTTGGTGACGTTAGCGTCACGACGGCCCTCAATTGTACGTCAGTCAACCGTATTCAAATTTGCTTAATGCATTCCATCCTTCGGCGGTTTAGCTGCATATTCTTTTATATTTATGTTTGCGTGCGCGTGTCGTTAATTTCCTCTTGTTATTTGTTCTTCAGTCAACGATTATGGCGGTACTTAAACCACCCCGCACCTTAAAAACTGAAATAGACGTCGAAAGGCAGGTTGACCGACGGAACATTAATAGCTATTGAAGATAGGCATACAGCAAACCTTTTATGTGTCGTTATGGTTTTAGAGGTTACTGTTATATTTATTGCGGCTCTTTTGTTGTTCACGATTAAGAATTAAATAAATGCCGAAACGTTCGCAAACCCGATACTAAAGACGTCAATTGCGAATCGAACTGACTTTATAGCAAGTTGAGTGGAGTTATTTGTTTCGAGAGAAGTTGCGTCAGGACATACTTCCTGGGACACTTCGTCTTGTCGACAGATGGAATTATCCGTTTAGTTTCCTCCACTCGCGCCGTTTTTCTCGCCGCGAAAATGCAGTTGATTTATCCGACTATCTCATTTCCGCATCTCTTTCGGTCGCTACCGCCGTTGTTGGCCTCTTCCTGTTGTTGCCTCGCTTTTGTTTCCATTTGCCGGGGTTAATGAGGCTCGAGTTCGTCATTCTTTTTAATTTACGTTAGCTACGTCGACGTTTCGTCAATCATCCGTTTTCGTGTCATTTGCGACGTCGCTCCGCGCGGAGAGTTTAAATTTTGCATCCCATATTGCAAGCGCAGTTCTCCGCAACCCATAAACCGGAATGACGGTCGTCATATTTTATTTATCCTGTGCATGTGTAAACCAATGACCCGAAAATGCCTGTTTTGCTCAGTAAACGCGAACGCGTAGTTCACTAAATTAACAAATTCTGTATAAAACATGTCACTCACAAACAGTACGGCCGATAATAAAATATTGATTTATGCTTGCATCCAAGCACACTGTAATCGTAACTATAGTGGACCAACGCCCCCAATCACCGATATAAAAGCACCGAATGGACGGAAACTCATCGCAACAGTCAACAGACCCCTTTGTAAGTGTTCATTTTTGGCGGCCGTCAACATTATGATGATGGGATACCCTAAGACAATCGAGACGCTACCAATAATATTATTATTGATATCGACGGCGTTGGTGTTATTGTTCATTTTAACAGTAGCAGTGCAGCAAATAATGCTGCTAACACACAATAACCGAACCATCAATCTATATTGACGTTACAATGTGCGAACGGATTCCGACAATCGCTGGTCGCTTGCGACGTCCATCCGCGGATTGCAGCTTGATTACCGAGGTAATGAAGCACCGATAGTGATAAATGACCGATAATGACTCACTGTTAATGGGCCATGCAGCCATGCAGGTGAGGTGCCAATTCACATTCATTGCTGCATTCGTCCCCAAATTAATGAAAATCCATTGCTGCATCTACAACTGCCCTCTGTTACCAAACTGTTGCGAGTCATCGTACCTCTCTTGATTAACAATTATAGATTAGCTACAACTAATTTCACGATTCACGAACTAACGCCCCCTATATAAAGTTCAGCATATGGACTACAATAATGTGCAAAAATTAATTGCGATTTTAACCTCTGCGCTTGTGGTTTCAAGTGCCGCAATATGGACGTAAAAGATTTTTGCTGTCTTTATAGTATTTATATTTAGAGTGCACTTGTGGTTAAAATTTTTTTAAGTTTAATTTTACAAGATGACGTTAATACAAAATAAATTTTAATGTAACTATAAAGGCACTAACATTATGAACGGTTGTGCAATGAAACTGCTTTATTAAGAAATATAGTACATAACAATTCCATTTGCAATTTTTGGGGTTTGTTACAAACACAATGAAGATTTTTTAAATTCAATTACGTTGTAAACAGATGTAGTAGGTTAAGATGCGGCCTAACATGTTAACCAATGTTTAAATCTAAGTTATGAATGTATGAGCCCGTTGTCGATTGCTCACGCTACTTTTTGGTTTTTTGGCCTTCATCTACTGTGTGTGTAACAGTATACAGTATAGTATTCTAGCACATCAACCTAACATGACCTAATTCTGGATTTGAACCGGGACTATTTCGCTAAGAGAGGCGCACTAAACTAATTAATCTAAATTATTTAGTGTGAAATGTAATGAAGACGAACACGTTTAATTTAAAACATTAACTCAGATTTAAAACAAATTTTCAATGCTATAGCAAAAAGTAATTGTCTTAGCGGGATCAGCTACCACTTGTTTGAGAGCCCTTCATACGTAGTATACGATGAAATAAAATAATTTCGAAAATCCGAAAACGATAGCAATGGTGCTGCTTCAAAAATTTGAAAATTTTCAAAAAAAAATTATCAAAAACTGACAACACGATTTTTTTTTTAATTTTCAGAAACGATAGAGCTTGCATTGAACTGCACGTTTGATATTTACTTGTCTCCCAAATTTTACTCTGACGCTTTCCGGGAATTTTTGAAAAATTTGAAATTGATTAATTATTATTAGGTAATTAAAAAACGCAAACGCCGATCATTATAATCTTTTATTAGTTCGATAGACTATTTTAAAGTACTTGATTAAGATTGCTAGAAAAAAACAATACTTTTTAATATCAACAACGCGCTTTCCGGCATTTGCGTGATTTTAACTACGCCTATCAATTAGCTCTAGTTAGAAAATATATTTTTCATTCTTTGCATACTTTTGATAACTTCAACACAACAAATAAAGCTATTATAGCCATTTTTGTCCGACATCCAGAGCGGAATTTGTAATCCCCCGATGGACACGGCGCGGCGGCGGGCGCTAACCTTGCTTTCGTGCAGTAGTCGCTGCTTCTATGAGTATGGAAACCAATTAAACAGGCTATCGCAAATTCAAATTTCCGCTGCTTGTTTTCTTAGAAATCTAATACTAGGTAAACTGTACAACGTTATAATTACTAAAAGTTACACCTATGCATATACGGTAAGTATTAATATGCAGTGGCGGCTGGTGGTGTGGTGTACTGGGTAGCATTTTAAAGTATTTTTTTGAAAAAAATTTGTTCTTACGCAAGTTTTAGGTAGCCTTATATTTCAAACCCATCCTTGACGTTGATCTATGATCTATTTTTACCAACATTTTCATTGAAGTCTTTAATAGACTTTCGATAAGCACTCTCTAATAAAATTATTGTAAATTGATACCCACATTGCCAGTGTGTCAAAATGCATAAAATTTCAGGTGGTTTACCGATAAAAAAATGTGTTTGAATTTTAGTTTTAAAATGTTTGCAGTCAATATCACACAATGAATTATCACAAAATAGCAGACAGTGGGAATAAGCGAAAGAAAGCATTTTCTTACATGGCATTCACAACCAAAGATTATTTTGCACGGACATCGTACAACACCACTAAATTATGATTGCACAACCAACAACTGTTTTCACACTACTACGTCGTGTACGTGCGAATTCCGCAAATTAGGCGGCTATTGGCATGCGCTTATCACGGACAGCTGGATCATAATTCTCGGAAGTTGTGGGACCGTGGCCCTGAAGTTTTTAATACACAGATACTTCTATCCTCTGTTAGCTTGTGTAATATGAATTTTACCGCAATGAGCTTTCTATTTCACTCTTATTCATTTGAAGGCCTTTTAAGCCGGCGACCGTATTCGGTGACGTATAGCTGAATTGGGGACTGACAGCCAAATGACCCTCGCATATGTTCGTTTAATGAGCACGAAATACTCAAACATTCAAACGTTTTCGCAGATCCCTCGGCAGCTCTTTAATAAACGTTCTCGCATAGAAATCTCATACCAAAGTTAACTATAAAGTATTTTTTAAATATTATAGTGTATAATATGTTATGTACTGTTGTACTCAAATAAAAAGTAATTATTTATTTTTTCTTATTTCATTGGGAGGTCAATGACCATTTAACCCAATGGAGAAACCGCCACTGTTAATATCTAGTATCGGAAAGTCCACACTTTAGCTTTTTATATTTACTACAGTGAAACAATAATAGTAGAATACGTTTTTTGGAGAGAAACACATTACCTTACTATATTCGACTTTTTACACATTATAATAAGTTATAATAAGTTTAATTTAATCGAGTAAGCGTCTAAAAATGTGTTAGATGTTTAATTGGCTGTAAATACGCCAAGCCGCTCTGCTGGAAGTGGGGTGTAAGGAAAAGGTGAGCGTGGTTAGTAGTTAAGAAAAGAGCGGAAGAGTAAAATAGGAATTTAGTTGTTTTAATAAGAAAGTAAGGTTTGAATTGCAAATTGTTCCCTTGCTAATGCACATGACAATGTAGTGTTGGTTTATAAATTGTTGATATTTGTGTAAAGGTAGTTGTAAATATAAAGTAGTGGTGTTGTGACTACTGTTTAATGTAGTAACACTTATTTATTAATTGTTAATATGTTGAGATTTATTAATGTTAATTGTATTTTTGTCGGTTGTTGTGTTGCTGAGAGTTTATTAAGCTCGTAGATACAATTAGTACTGTTCTCAGGATCTAGCTATTACAGTTGGACCAATTGACGTTCCTATTTAATTGAAAATGTATTAACTAGGGATGTTCGATACGAAAATTTCTATATCGAAATGTGTCGATTATTTTGTATCGATATGTATCGATATATACTGCTATGATATTTAGAGGTGTTTGATTTGACTAGGGTATTGTGGTTGCTGGAAGGCAATTTTTGGAATGCTTGCTACACTTCAATTTACATTTGGAGATTTATGAAGACTTGTAAAGTTTTTGATACTCTAACTTTTAAACTCAGGGTTGCGTATTTTTGCTAGAATTCCTGTTATAAATTCTAATAATTGTTATTTTTCATATGGTTTGTTTTTACTGAAAGAAAAGACAAGCACAACAGATTGATACGAAGACTATTTATGTTAATTGTAATTATAATTTAATTCAGAATTGTTAAAAAGGTTTAGTTTATAAAAAGTTTTAGAGTTACTTGATTTGTGCGTCGACTAATGTCAGTTTGGATGTCAGTGTCAAATGTCACAAACGTATTAAAGAATAATCTTGGCCATGAGTTTTTGCTTGTTTGTTGGAAAAATGGAAATCAAAGGAGGAAGAAAAAAGATGAGAGATTTTGTTTTAATTAGTTACGGCTTGTCTTTGAAAAAAAGACAGAGAATTTGAGATCCTCTGGATGAAAACAGAAAGAACGAGTTCAAAACGTAATGTAAACTGATTTTCAATATAAAAGAAGAAAATATAAGTGATTATCTACGAATTGTGAAAAGTACAGAAGTATTACAAGTAAAAGGCGATTGAGAAAGTTTCTTCGTTTGTGATGATGTTAAAAGTAAATTGGAAATAATATAAAACAGATCAGAAGAAGATTCGGATTAAGGGCGAGTATTATTTGTTGCTCGATAGGCCAGCAGAACGAAATAGAGGTTGGACACTCAGCGTTTTGCTAGAGCGAGGAATGTCATAATAAGAAGACGCTAAGATAAGTGTTCTAATTTTAAAAAAAGGACGATAGTCATTAGTAAAAACTCATTTAATTTTCGGAAAACACATTTTGAAATTCATTTAATAAATAAAACCTTATTTTGTAAAGTTGATATCGTTGTGTGTGTTTATTTCTATTTAAAATTAATTTAAATAACTTAATTACAAGCTAATAACGACCCTGAGAAAGTTAGAAGAGTCTCATAGCAAGTTTGAATTTAATTGCGTGAATTGCAGACAGTTTAGGGATTGTTTTCTGGTAGTCACAAGACCAAGCATATCATTGCAATACGTATAGATATATCAAAATATTGATATGTATCGATATATCGATAGTTATTGTTAGATGAAAATGTCGATACGTATCGATATAAAAACGTATTGATATGTACCGCAACATTGATACATATCGCCATGTGCTATGTATCGATCTGTGCGATACAAACATTTCTGCATTGATACGTAACGATATAGTATCGAAATATCGATACGTAGGTATTGATTTTTCGACGTATCGATAGGTACCACAGCATCGACACATATCGCCATATCAACATGTATCGGTCCACAACATAAAAACGCAATGGTATTTTGATGTAAGTATTAGTATGCGATACGAAAATGTGTGCATCGATACAGACATTTTACGTACTAAAACTTACATCAAATATCATTGATCTTTACGTCGTGGGCCGAGAAACTGCTAAGTTGGCTAATCGATTATGTTCTTGATGTGTTTTGACTCGGTAGTAAGCCTCGCTTACTACAATAAGCTGACAGTCGGCGAGGGTATCACCGAATATCAATAGCAACTTTTAATTAGTAGACAGTATATCAACCACCCAGTTTTAACTTGCTTGTTGATACTAGCTACAGAGACTCTTTGAAACGAAAATTTCTGTATCAATATATCGAAATATCGATATGTATCGTTTCAATTCATCGGGTTAGCAATGTGTTAACTGGTATCCGGCGTGATCAGTGTCCCTGCTTTGTTTTCCATATTAATACCGGTGATATTCTAAATGATGAATGTTTGATATATCCAAGGGCAACATATTTGCGAGAAGTGCGTAACTTTAGTAAGCCTGCACGGAGTTTTTCGAAAATGCGATCAGGCTGCACCGGTCGATCCGTTAAAGACCTCGACCAATGAATATGAAAACAAATGTATGTTATCCGCTATATTTTAAAATTGCATCGCTCTCTTAACGTAAAATTTTTTGTCAGTAGAAATATTCAGTTGTTTAGTCAAACGTGCATCCTATGGTTGCAAATTTTAAAATTTAAATTAATTTATCATTTACTATATTCTCATACGTGAGGTTTAAGAAATAAGTTTCCTAACTTGATACACTAATTATTTTGTACTATCCCATTCCCAAAGTAAATTTAACAAAATGCCACTGATAGATGAATATGGCGGTAATAAACAGGAGTACTAGTATAGATGCATATAGAGCAGGAAATTGTAAATTTATAGATTTACGAGTTAGGGCCAATTAATTTTATGGACGGCTATTCGGACTCGCGCTATCACAATCGTTCTCTGTAATAACAGTTTTAAACGGTTCATAAAAATTTCGCCCATAAGTAAATAAAATTAAAATCGTAGAGCATAATTCATTGAGCGGAGGGGTCTCTAACTGGGTGAATAACTGCACACGAATTTGCATATCGAAGGTTATTTTTTACTTCCGCCCCTATGTTGTTCATCATGAAACCCTTTGACGACGGTCATTACAGGGCGCATTATAATACCGCGGCCAGCGGACTTAGAGACGCCACTGCTGATTCATGCACTCAACAACTCATGAGTTAACACTTTGCCAAATAATAAAACCCCTTTGATGATATATTACGTCTTTGTCAGTTCGCCGACTGCATTTTCGCCAGGGAATTATTTCAAGCATAACAATGTTTCTATGAATTCTCAAAAAAATCATGCTATATTGACAGTAGTAGATTTAAATTAGTTTTCTTGGAAATACAGCCTAAAAATTAAACATAAAAATTTAATATAGAAACATAATCAAATTAGCCAATTAATTATTTTGATTTTTCCTAGTAGACACATATTTGTACTAAACGTGGCAAGGGTGCTGAAGAATTAATTCTTTGAATCTACTAGAGTTGTGTCAGATGGAACAATTCTGGCGAGTATTGGAAGGGGGCTTGTGTGCATACCCATTGTAGCAAGATAATGCAAAGTAAAATCATAAAACCCGCATTCTCTTTAAACTCTACATGGTTATGCAAAAGGAGATTATATATCGCACATAAACCTACTCTCTGCTGAAATTTAAATAGCAGTCATGATAAAATATTTTATTGTGTGCTCCTTGGAATCACCTTTTGTAATAATAAAAGGGAAACTGATGGGAATCCGCACCCCACAATAAATAATTTTTATCTCTGATGACGCTAGATGCAAATATTAGCACAAAGGCCCGCGCTTCGTGGATTATCGCAATGCGCCGTCAAAAGAAACGCCATCTCCGCAATCTATAAACAATTTTATTTGTTTGAGCATAAAAAATACCATAAAATGGGAAACAACCTGCCTTCTTATACGGCTGCTATTCCTATAAAGTATGATTGAAGATTATATTTTTGCCTATTGATTCTTCAACATGTGTTGTATATTCCAATCCAGAAAAATAAAGGAACTGATTTTCCGAGGTTTTCTCAGACGATAAGGAGCGTAAGTTCGATTAGAGGCACTTCCAGTAAATTCTTGTTTTAGGTATGTAAAATAACATTTAATTTAAAATAAATAAATCAATGATACAATAATTGTTTCATACACTATATAAAATATACTTATAAAGAGAAAATTATTAGCGGTTATAGAAAAACAAATATTGCTACATATTCACATTAATTTGAAATTTCTTAGTTTCAAATTTTAGACTTGATTTAAACACAAAGCCATTTAATATATTGTCCATTTGTACTAAAAATATCCGATAGGTATATACTTGATGATTTGACATTTACTCATCGTATGTAGTAACTAGTCGTGTGTGTGCGTGTTCGTGTGTGCGTGCGTGTGTGCGTGCGTGCGTGCGTGCGCGCATGTTCGTGTGTGTTCGTGTATGCCTGCGTGCGTACATATATGTAAGTGTGTGTTCGTATGTCTGTTCGTAGGTGTTCGTGTGTGCGGGTGTGTGCGTGCATCTGCAAATTCGCCAATTTCGATTCCTGAGTTTCAAAACATGCATTTCCGTCAATATCTCAGAATTCAACATATCCACGATCACAATATATCCTCATATTGAAGTATGGAAAAAAATAAAAAGTATTCGGGACAAAATATATTGAGGAAGGTATCGTGATCGTGTTGATCCGGCAGCTAGTTTTAGTTCGTAGTTGTTCTGTTAACGAATTATCACTATTGAGCGATCACCCCTGCAGCAGTATTTCAGAAAGATAATAGGAAAAATAAGCATGTTGTAAAACTGAAAGCGTAGGAGTTTCCACTCCCTATAAAAAGTTAGTGTCAAATGTTTCATGGAAAGAAACATACTGATTATTTAAAAAATCATGATTGTTTGATATTAATCTTAATGCAGCTCAAATAAAATAGCTAGTTTCCGAAACGATGAGGTAATTTTGACAGAACACGCACACTTAAAAGGCGTGACGAGTATATTCGGTAATTTACATGGCTGGGTCACGAATACCGGTTGCTTGTTCATTGCATGGCTTCCAAAAATGGGCCCATATAAACAAACGCTAAGAGTGCAACTTTACATAATGGTCTGACAAACAAGCCGTAAATCAATCCGCTGCCTGAAATCGAAACCTAAGTATCAACCCCTGCGAGAAGTGGTTTCTAGAGAATTTTTTACCGGAGTCCGGAAGCCATGCGGGTCAAGCTCGCTGTGTCTGAAAGCGCGCATTCCGAGTTCGGCGTCGAGTCCTAATTTAGCAAAATGAGCATGAAAATGTTTGACACGACGACATGACAAGTGTCGGTGACGCGATGAGGAAATTAATTAATACGACTAAGTATAACCTCGCATTGTTGGGCGCATTAATTTTAATATTAACGGTCCACAAATTTTTAATCAAGCCGCTGCAATCAGAATTTCTGTGCAGCATTAAACTTCAAATTGTTTAAATGTCACCGAAATTAAAGCGGCAGCGTTCAATGTTAATCTCCATTGATGCAAATACAGCGCACCTAGTTTTAGCGTGCGGAATTTCATTATGATTTCATTTAAAAAATCGACCAGCAACATGTGGAGGCATATGAAGCGGACCTGCATAATCCGCGACAAATCCTACGATATTTTATGCATTTTTATGTAAACACTGCCAGTGACAGTAATGTTCAAGAGAATTCCCGAAAGGGTAACCGCTGTTACTGGGGGAATGCGAATAGTCGCTAAGTATCCCATTCCAATCCCGAACTCCCTGTACTCCATAATCCCTCGCATTACTACCAGCAGCGTTCTATTTTACACGTGTGCCCTATGGCACTACAAAACGGCCTTACTAGTGCCACTCAATTCGATTTAAAATTATTACGTCTTCCCCCAAATGCTTTATCGAGGAACTATGAGTACGAACTAATGGGCCACCACGTTTTATTTCACCGGTAATAACGTTATGTCACGGACGTGGTGTCGCTGTAGTAATAGATTCGTGTTTTATCAATAGTTATAATCGACCAACCACAAGGATGATTGACGGCCTTGTCATAAGTGTCTCACCTGCTACTGTCTTTGCACGCACTCAGATTTCCACCGGATTGGTCGCTGCACCGTTCACCTCCTAAATATTATCTGCATCCATTGCTTGCAACGTATTACTCTGCGATTCATTTCACGAAGTAGCTGCAGCCTTGCTTCGAGGTAATAGCAAACTAATTTCATTATTCTATAACAATCCGCCAATTCGACGTACTAAAGACCCACGGGAGGGTCCTATCAGGTCATGACAGTAGGACTTTTCACGCGACACGAGTCCTACCGTGCGACGTTTTCAAAACTTTGTATTGCACTCGAATCCTGCAGGGACCTTTTCAGACAAGCCGAGCTTTGTTAGTGTCGCAAATCGCAATTAGCCATCGCGACGCGGCACGGACCCTCTCAAGTGACACTCTTCCGAGCAATTAACTTTCACCGTGTTCGTTGCACATATCGAGTGGTTGCTGCTACAAAATTATATTTTCAAGAGGTTTTTGGTTTACAGACGTCGGCGTGTCCATTGAGGACGCCATTCTGATTCTGAGAAACAAAGAGGACTTTTCATGTGTACTTTATTTAAATAGTTGAAATCTTTAACATATAGCTATGACCAGAGACCGGATAAAAAAGCACTAACAATTTAACAAAAAGCGCATTATCGTAAGCAAATAACGCAAAAGCATTAGATGAAATAATGTTGTGGAACAGTTTATGTGTCGAACAATTTTTATTTCACATCAAAATATTTTTGAAATATATAAAAAAAACATTAACCTAACAATAAAATGAAATAAAATACATTTAAAAAAATTTTGATATTATACCTATCAATACAATTGAATCGGGGTAACACATATTTTCAACAAAGACTAAAAGCAAAAACACTATTCCTGCTGAAAACAGTTAATTAGGATGACAGTGTAGGTACGTATAAGCGTAACCTACAATTATGTTATATAAGTTTTCTATTTTGCTTTCATTAATAAACACAAAAGTTAAAATATAATTTTCATTTAACCATTATAAAACATCAATTATGTCATCTTAAATGACGGCTTGTTTGAGTTTAGATTTTATCAAGATAGTAAAGACGTGTCTTTTACAATCCACAGCCGCACATGACTGAAAGACTTTTTGGACACTTTTTAATTATTTGCTAATGCTTTTTGTGTTCTCAACTTGTTCATGTTGAGACCAGGTGTCTCACACTTTGTTACAAAACGGAAGAACTTAACGATATCGCAAATCGCCGAGACTTTAATAACAGTAAGAACAACGCGAGTATTCACTTGAATGTTGATATCCTGCGCCCTGTTGGGCGTACTATAGCACACTGCTACTTGTTACTTTGATATTTCATTCCAGCCACTCTCTGTCATGAGACATACGATAACAAATCAGTGTTATTTTACAATGTAATTTTTCAATGTGATTTTTTTCTGTGGTTGCTATGCTAATTTATTTTGGCAACAGTTAAATTAATGCTTCAAGTTTTGTAAAAATATTGTTGTATACCAATAAAATAAAGTACTGTAACAAAATTATAACGTAACAATTGTTATAGTAATATAACCTTACACTGTTCACTCTGACAGCTGGCACTATCCACAAAACGCAAAATAGAAAGTACGATTTACGACACAAAATTACTAGATTAAGTTTATTTTAAACTAAATGGACAAACTAATGGTTCAAGGTTTGTGTCTATGTCAATATTAATTATTCAGTAATTGTTTTGCCAATGGCGGCTCGTGGTGGGGCGTACTGGGGGGTCATTTTGAAATATTTTTCGATAAAAATGTACTTACCCAGCCAAATTTTAGGTAGACTTATATTTCAAGTCGTTCCTTCGCGTTGGAAAAACGATCTATCACTAGTTCATTAAAATTGTCAATGTCATTAATTAACGATTTTTCAATGCTTAACATAGCTAACGCACTTAACCTTTCTTGCCCTATCGTGTTACGCAAAAATGTGTTTTTCTTTTTAAAGTAGAGAAGCAACGCTCGCTTTCCACCGCTGTCATCGGCAAAGTACACAAAATTTTAATAAGTTTCACACTCTCGGTAAAAGTCTGGCAAAGATTATTGTTTACAAATAATTGTAGTATTGCAACGGCACCAGCACTTTCATAAAAATCCTCACGATCGTATAGCATTTCTAGTTCGGGTTTTAATTTTAAATCGTTTATAACGGGGTAACTAGTCTTGACTAATTAAAAAACATTTTGTAGAAAACATTTTTTGTGCTCTTCGAATTTATTTGCTTGAAATAACTGCGAAACAATTACATGATTAGAAAATATAAATCTATGTTCAACCTCCGATACAATTATGTCGCAAATTTCTACTGCAATTGGAAGTTTTGAATTTTCATTTATTTTATTTCTTTTTCTACATGTCGATGGAACATTGGCACGAAATTATTAAGAATGTAATGTCTAACGTATTTAAAATATACCTATTTTTATCAACATTTTCATTAAAATCTTTAATAGATTTTCGATAAGCACCGTCTAGTTGCAATCTGATATCCACATTACCAAGTGTGGCAAAATTCATAGAATTTTTTATATGATTTGCTTATAAAAAATGTTTTTGTACTTTAGCTTTTAAATGTTTTAAGTCAATCACGCCGTTTTTACACCACATTGCGTCATCGCAGAATTACAACCACGGGAAACAGAAGACAGCTTTTCTTATATCACATCCACAAATCCAATTCAATAAACTCATTGAATTGACTCATTAAAATACCTGTTAACCTCTTTATTTCTATACAATGTTATTAATAACTAATTACAGGCCTATTAGCATCTTATCCAACTTTGCTAAAGTTTTTGAGATAACCCTTCACTCTCGTATTTATCCCCTTGTTCAAAATTATATTTCCCCATTTCAACATGGTTTTATGGCTAAACGCTCTACCCTATCTAACCTTGCTTGTTTTACACAATACGCCTCAGGGGTCCTTGATTCCCAAGGTCAAGTCGATGTAGTCTACACCGACTTTTCCAAAGCCTTTGACCGAATTGATCATGGTATTATCATTGCAAAATTACAAAGCTTTGGATTTCACGATTCGTTACTCTCATTTTTTATTTCATATCTTGAAAACCGCATGCAATATGTAACTTATAATAATTTTAATTCCAATGCCTTTGTCGCGTCTTCTGGGGTCCCTCAAGGTTCCAATCTAGGCCCTCTTTTATTTCTATTGTTTGTCAATGATTTATCTGAATTTATATCCTGCGAAAAACTGCTTTTTGCAGATGATTTAAAAGTATTCTCCACTATCAATACGCTTAGTGATTGTGATATGATCCAACTGCAAATAAACCGTATTCAAGAATGGTGCGTTATAAATAGTCTTCACCTTAATGTTGCCAAATGTAAAGTGGTTACTTATACAAGAAAACTCCAGCCAATTATATATCCGTATACTTGTAATTCTATTCCGTTGAGTCGCTGTACCGCTACTACCGACCTAGGTGTTCATTTTGATCAAAAACTTACTTTCTCTGATCATATAAATACAATATGCAGTTCCGCCATGAGAATGTTAGGTTTTATTATCCGAAACTGTAGGACTTTTTCAAACATTTTATCTCTTAAGCTGTTATTTATTGCATTTGTCCGATCCAAATTAGAATACTGTGCTCTGATTTGGTATCCTTACTATGAATACCAGAAGGATTGCTTGGAGTCAGTTCAACGAAAATTTTTAAAATTCTTGTCTTTTAAGACTGATGGCACTTATCCGGAAATCGGTCTTGATCAGCATTTACTGCTCTCAAGGTTTGATCTTCAATCTCTTGATTTTCGAAGAATAGTATTCAGTCTTACTTTTTTGTACAACTTGCTACATAATAAAATTGACTGCATGTCTCTTCTTTCTTATCTGAATTTTCTTGTACCCCGCCATTCATCTCGTAGTGCACCTGCATTTTATTGTCCTACTGCACACACCAATCTACTACTAAAATCACCTATCACTGTGATGTCGCAAAATTATAATAAAATCTGTAAAGACTGCGACATAAACTTTAGCTCGCTGAAACTTTTGAAAACTCGAGCCGCAATCACTTTTAATTAAATTTAATTTAAGTAATTGTAATTATATTTTTTGTTTTTCTTTGCTATATAGTATGTTTTTTTTTTAATCATGCTTGAATTTTAAATTGTACGATTTACTATTATCTAGTACATCTATTATTTTTTTTGTACAACTTATAATTATTTTTGTCCTGTAATTGGATACTTTATCTGTTGGGCAATAAAGATATTATTATTATTATTATTATTATTATTATTATTATTATTATTATTATTATTTGTATATAATTAGGGTTGGTTGTGGACGACCGTTTTCTTTTAACTTCAAACGTTCTTCAAACTTCAAACCACGTTGAGCTTTAAGTTCCATTATTTTTTGCACAGCCATTTTATAGCACTAAATTATGATTTACTACACAAGAAAATGTCACAGACAAAACCGATCTACGAAAAAATCCCAGAGCATTTTCTTACATGGCATTCACAATCCAAAATTATTTTGCACGGACATCGTACAACACCACTAAATTATAATTACATAACCAACAACTGTTTTCACACTACTAAGTCGTGTACGTGCGAATCCCGCAAATTAGGCGGCTATTGGCATGCGCTTACGACGGACAGCTTACAGCGTAATTCTCGGAAGTGCTGGGTCCGTGACCCTGAAGTCTTTAATACGCAGATACTTCTATCCCCTTTTAGCTTGTGTAATATGAATTTTACTGCAATGAGCTTTCTATTTCACTCTTATTCATTTGACGGCCTTTTAAGCCAGCGGCCTTATTCGCTGACGTCTACCTGAATTGTGGACAAACAGCCATATGACCCTCGCATAGATTTGCTTAACGCTCGCGCGATATTCAAACATTCAAACGTTTTCTGATCGTGTGGCAGCTCTTTAATAAACGTTCTCGCATTGAAATCTTATACAAACGTTAACTATAAAATATTTTTTAATTTTTATAGTGTGTAATATGTTATGTACTCAAACAAAAGGTAATTATTTTTTTCTTATTGCATTGGGAGGTCAATGACCATTTGACCCAATGGAGAAACCGCCACTGTGTTTTGCGTTGTTTTAAATGACTTCGTGTTTCCCGCAGTATGTTTGAAATATGGCGATTTTTGGCTACTACAGCTTCAAGTATTGGCTACAAGAGGCAAATAGTATCTGGCAGCAGTGCTTGGGAGCCACAGACAAAAACATTGTACGGCGAGGAGGCTTAAAACAGGAAAATAAATTTGAGAAACCAGCTTTTTTCTATGAAAATACACCGAAATTAAAAAAATAAGCTTTAAATAAGCACAAAAATTGAAAGATATGAATAAAAACGCAAAAACAAGGAAAAAGGTATAAAAATTTAGTGCCACTTTTACAATAATTCATGCACATTTTTAAAAATTGTGTTGATGCTTTTAATCCTAAGCGCAAGTATAAAAGCTAGAAATCCGGTCTCTGGTCTCCCAGTTAGAAAAACCAACAGTATTCAATAAATTTATATAAAAAATTTCTTCCTCGCAGCTAAATTTTCTACGTGATGCACTATTAATTTTTAATAAAATGTTATGTTTAGCATCGTTAATTTAGTCTGTTATTGTGAAGAATATTACGCAAAAGACAAAGTAGATGTTGCCATGACAACACATCAACTCCAACACAGAGGCTTAGGCTCATAATCGATTTGGAATTATAAATTAAAGTCCACAATCATTTGGATTTCCGTAATACCTAAATTATAAACTAGTACTTCATCATGAATTAACAATCAATGGTTCTCGGTAATTAAAAATTTAAAATTATTTTATTTATTTTTTGTTGAGTTTATATTAAAATTAATTCTGAGAATGTTAATTCTTAAAATAGTGACTACAAGGTTTTTTAAAATATAATTCTTGTGCTCAGTTATCCAACCGAATTATTGTATTGTATTATTAATTATTGACAAGAGAGTTATCATAGGAAGCTAAAGCCACAATTGATAATTTTCTAATATGTGAGCATAATTAACTTTAATTTTTTTTAATGTTTAGTTTTCTTTGTTACAGCTTTGACAGCATATTTAATTATTGTATTCATAATTGTAATAAATATAAATAAAGCAATTAAAAAGACTTAAACTCTGACGTAACGAATTTTAATTTTTTTTTCAAAACTAAGCTACGGCGTCGTAAAATATAAGTATTCTATAATGTTAAGTTTTTAGTCATTCTTGTACTGGTTTTATAAGAAAATAGCTAAATTGTTTTTTTTAAGAAACATGATTCATGTCTACAAATTGTTAGTGGTTGTTTGTGTACGGAATTTTTTACAACAAATAAAACTGGGCGAAGTTCTTCGCCTAGGTTTTCATATACTTAAAAAATTGTTACTTATCAGAAATATTTTTATATTAACTTCTAATAAGCCAGTATTAACCATGACGAAGCGTTTTTCGGTCGCATTAAAACGGCCGCTTTCCGCTTTCTGGTATGACGGTTTACAGCGAAAGCACATTATTTTATTTAGAATTTGAAAAAGTTTGTTATGAGAAAGTAATTTTTTTATTATTTGGGAATAGATACTTCGGTATTAAAGAACATCAAAAACAAAAGGAGAAATTCGTCTGCCAAAACTTAGTTGGGAGGGGGAAATTTACCTCCCCTAAGTATTGCTGTTCCTAAAAATTAAGTTGTGAATCTTATCACTCATGAGCACTCTAGCTTAAATAGAAACTTTTTATCATATGTTTTTTAGAAATTTTTCTTGAAAACTTCCAAAATATTGAAAAACAGTTTCACTTCACAGTTTTTTATTTGTACAAAAATTTTGTAGCCTTATTATAGTGCCAAATTTCATCCCGATCTGTCTGATCGGTTATTAGTAATCAGACTTTAAAGCCAATATTTTCAAAAAACATGCCGCTACATGAAGCTAAAAAGTTCGAAAAAAAAAATTGGGTTTATTCGAAGGTTTTCTATCAGAATCCGGTTTCAAATAAGAAAAAATCGTTTTCCGAAAAACATACTACCAAATGAACATAGGTAACTTCCGCTTCCGTTTTCGGTTTTCAGGGTTATTTTGTCGATGAATGTTTGGTATACACCTGTGTTCCAAAGCTCATCGAAATTAATCCATCTCCCAGTTTGGGAGATATGAGACGTACGTGCATAAACAGATATTAAAAAAAATATTTTTTTTGGGTTCCTGAAGGCCCAAGATATATATTTCAAAAGATATGCCTACTTTTTGTAAGTATTTAAAAACATCTATTCTTTACGCATAATTAAATTTATAATTTGTAAATAACTGCAACAAAATAGGGAAGGAAGTTGTTGGTGTTACTACAGCTGTGGGGGGTGTATACCAATAGAAAATTTTAAAAAATTGAGAGAAGGGGTTGAAACTGAATTAATATGCAAATTGAACTTTAGTGTGGGTGTTGTATAGCGTATACACCATACATAATGCAAATTATCAACCGTTTTTCGTTTAATATTCATAATTAAAATTTGTAATAATTAAAATGACCCAGATGAAAGGTCACTGAATCACTTATACTTTCAACAGGGGGAGCTCGATATGTTTTGTCTGGTTGGAACTAAATTGTAGGTCTCAATAACTTAAGGATTTTTTTGAACGATAACGACTGTTTTGCTTTTAGCAAACAAATAGCCACGGCTTTATTTTGAAATACGCAGACGAAAGAAATGGATTTCATTAAAGTGTATTTTTATTCATGGGAACATTAATCCATAACTCAAAGTGTATTTGCCATAACATGTATTGGCAGACTTTACAATAGCCGAGGCAACAGAAGCGGGAATAAGTCACACAGTTAATACGTTCTGTGACAGTTTAAAGTGCTCCGTTCGGTTACAACCCCGTAAAAAGGCAACAACGGCGTTCTCGGATTATGCTCCAGTCACGAGCACCATCAACTGTTGCGATCGCATAAATTTTAAAATTTATACTTAACCGACAAACCGCATATAATTTATTTGGCGAGAAGGAACTGTGGATAATCGAAGTGTATTTTCAATGCAACAATGTATATTTCAAAAGCTGCGGTAGCAGACGGTGGCAACCGCAGTCGACTGTCACAACACCGGAGTCTGCAAGCTCTTCTTCTGCGGCATTTCCTTTTGCCTTACCAGACTTCATCAATCTCTGCCTGGAGTATAATTGAGGGATAAGAAACTTTGTTATTCTAATCCTCTTTCGAGTTCTTCATTTCGAAAGTGATAACGCGAGGTGTCGACGAAGGCGAAAACTGACAAAGAGACTGACACGCTAGAAAACACAGGGAGCAAGACTAATACAAATAATGAGAAAAACCGGGTCTGTGTATATAAGAATGCTGCCTGCGTTTGAATATAAATTGTACGAGCGCGTACAAAGATAACAAGAACGTTAAATTTGGCGCCCTGCGTCACGCGCTCATGAAATTAATTACATCTAATAAGGCACGCCTAACATTTACAAAGCAAAGCTGCAAAAATGCGGCTTCGAACGAGGGTGCAAACGCGGGACTCGCTCCAAGAGCCGCATGCATATCAACCGATAGAATGTCACAATGAAAGGTTATTTCCCTGCATAGGTGATTGGACAAGCAAAAGGTTAGATGGATTATGGCGACATTTCTAAAGGTCGGTAGCGGGCAAGGCTCGCGAGATTCGCGGTTTGCCGCGTCGCGCCGCTCATTATCGCTTCGAAACCAATTAGCATTACCCTTATCCGGTCCACCCTTGAACCCATTTTTGTCACCATTCAAGGGAGCCGCGTGATTACGACTTAATACTTGTTAATTACTCGCAGTCTCTCGTCGGCAATAAACACATACCGTTGTAAATCATGATAAGTGAGGACTGGAATTCATTACAACGCGGCGCGGCGTAGGTGAGGCACATCCCTCGTGCGGGTAATAATAACACTCCATTAAAACATAAGCACACGGCAGATTAGTAATTAATAGCGGCGCGCACCCTCGTCGCTCGTCATGTGTGCTTGTAGTTACACATGTCGTGTTCGCGGGTGCTGTAGCGATTTACGAGCAAAAAACAGACGAAATCCCGGTGTTACCTAAGCCGCTATTATGTTTAGAGCGCCTGAGAAATGTGCACATTAACACTTCAAACAAAATTAATAACGTTATTTTATGGTTATACTATTTTATTAGTGAAAGACCGAGACAGATGGCTGCACGCGGTTTAGCCGCGATGTCTACAAGTTTTAAATTTTAAGAGAGGGGTCTGTGTTATTAGAAAAATCCTCTTTTAAACTAGGAGATCGTAAACTAACAGATTTTAAATATAAGGGACGGGGCCATATGGATCGTTGGCCCTGTCGCCGTTTCCCTCGCAGCGTTATTATAAATTTCCATCGCGGTGATTTGTATAAAGTTCACGTTAGCGGGTGGAAATGGGTAATCCGGGTGCGGTAATTGCGGAGACGCAATGTCTGTGATAGTGCACCGCACAGATTTGCCGCCCAAGCCGTATCGTAACTTACAACTTAATTTCTATTAATCCCCCGCACCCATCAAGTCTAACTACCCCGTTATGTCCTTTGAACACAAAAATTAAAAATTGTCGCCTTGTAAATTGAACAAAAGATGAACATAACCGTTTAGGTGGCAGTTTAGACACAAAGGGGGACTTAACGCACACAAACGCAACCCTGTCGCCGCTTCGCTTCTAACAGCCCGATCCGTGCCTCAGGTGGCTCTCAAGAGGACAATTTAATCCCGCAGGAAAATCGAAAATGAATTAACAACCCTATCACAATATACATTTATTTTTAAACTGCTAGATAGATCTTGGTAATGTATACATTATTACATTGTATGTGGCACGCATTTAGCGAAATTAATACATGTCAGGAAATGTTTCGACTTCTGGAACACGGTGAGGAAAAACCAGTAAAACATCTACAATTGTTTAATGTTATGAAACTCGGCATATCATATCATTTAATATTTATAAGAATATGGGATTGACATCTATATTCATAACAAAGAAAATTACCATTCGGACAGCTTTTATACGCAGTCAATTTATCATTTATCCCTATGAAGTGAAGTAAATTAGAAATTGATGATAGGTAGTCTCCTACTTTAGATCTGCAGGCCGTGCTCTTTGGTGCTTGATCCAGGAAATCAAAAGTTCTAACTCCACCTAAATCGTCCTTCACTTGTAAAGCTTTTATCCTCATCTTACATGTCATTCGTGCACTTTTTCTATGGTTTCCTAAACACGGCAATATTCTTGAAGGGCGAATCGCCGAGAAATGGTCAATTTTTGTGGCGCCTAGAAATGTCTATACGAGAAAAATTACTACTTGCGATTTTTCAAGACTCAGCTATACGTAGTGATTTAGTCGAGACTAGAAATGTCTAATGTCGTTTCGTGCTGAAAATTTAAGCCATTTTGGTTCTCTCCAATTTTCGAAACGAAAATTTGTCTTTTCAAGAGAAGTGATAACGCCTAGAATATTCGAGACAATTTGAAACGAGTCGAGAATTGACCATTTCTCGGCAAAATTGGATTAAGACAACACTAGTTATGCGAAAGTCAATGAGTTTTCCGTCAGAGATAGTATGTAGAAAACTACGATTATAAGAACACCTTTTGTAGTTCTCCTTATTGGTACGAGAACACAAACGGCCCGAAAAGCAATGCTGGATTTAGGATCTCGGCAGCCCTGAGCACCTGGGCGTTGCTGATGGAACTGACAAGGTACGATTATTTTTACTCTAAATGTGTTTATAAATTATATTTGAAATTTCCTGTTGCTAAAAATTTGGAAAACTAGAAATGTATTTTTATTTACAGTGGAAAATGAAACCACTCTGATTACATCATATTCTACTATATTTGTATAAACCCTTTCCATTTGCAATTATGGCGTAATTGATTGCCGTAGTTGTAGGTAATGACCGCCTAAAAAGCGTAATCATGTCGTTAATGGAAATTTGCGTTGATATGAATATTGATAAGTCCCATGCACATTTACCGGGTTAGAAACCTATTACGACCTGTTTAAAATACATGTGTTAATATATATGCCCGTCTATTGTGCCCGTTGCGTGAGGGTTGTATTAGCATGTTACATTGCATGGCGAACACCCAGGGAGGGTTTTTACCAACAAAAGCTTGTCCGGGAAATCAGATATCAGAAACATCGGTATCTGTCAGATAACGGCGAAACGCGAGATGACCGCGTTGACAGTCGGATCGCATGTCCTTGTTAAAGTGCCCATCGCTAGGTACCTGTTCTCCCCAATCAAATAGTAATCCGAAACCGCGGATACCCGGGATCGAAAACCAATCGCTCACATCAAAAATAATGATACGTTGTTATAGGGATTCCTTAATATCGGAGCAAACAAGTCGAATGAATAAGAGCAGCCCTTTTGTGGCCCGCTAATATTCAACAAATTGACACAAATACGTGCGGCGGACGGTGATGACCGGCAGCGGTGCGGTCAGTGGTCAGTCGACCCCACAAGGGCGGAAGGGGTGACCGCTCCGGATGATCGTGACAAGCGCACACTTGAGGGATGCTCCTCGACTCGCAAATAATTGTTTGTTTTCTCACGGTCGGCCTGATACACTAATTGATGTGCTGTATTAAAGTGCACTCGTGTGCGCTCACTTCTCGGTCCTCCTAGTTCATCCCTTCATTACACGCATTGTACAGACTAAAACAGGGAATCTCAGTAAAATTCCAATTGCTTTGACCGATATCATATACGTTAGCAGAGTTGATGTGACTAATCACATTCGAGTTCATTCAAAATGATCGTTATTTCCCAGTTCAGTTTAGACCAACTGTAAGAAACGAATAGGGTGGTAAAAATCGTCTCTCACAAAAGAGGACAGCTTTAATGACTACCTGCAACTACTTAAATATGAATTATTTTTTAACCAAATAGTTTTGTCCATTTTTATTAATGAAAGCTTAGCCATGATCCCTATGTAGGATTTTTACTACGCACACATACAGTTTGAACTTTAGCACTTTTGCACAACTTTTAAAAGAAAATGATAAAACAGAATAAAGAAGCTGGTCTGTTGCTAAAATAAACAAAACACTTTAGTGTAGCAACTGACCTACTTGTTTTTGATGGAACGGAACTGTTGGTCTAGTTAAAAGACCTGTTTTAATGAAAATCATGCTGTGTTTCACACCTTTGCTTTCTTGAAAAGGGTAGCTTGGTAGGTTACAACGTGATGAATTGAATAATAGACAAAAAAATAAACAGGCCAATCACCGTTCAGTTCACTATCAGAATTGATGTAATAAAAATTTAGATCGGCATTTAGTTATGATTTTTATTCATTCGATCTGAGTTCGGGCCTAGCTGTAACCGGATTATTACAAATTCTGAGCGGTGACGGACTCGGCAGTTAATTTGGGGTTTGCGGGGTGGGGCATGTTAACTCGTGAATAGCACTAAGTGTGCTGAGCCGGTATAAGCGGGGAGGGGGAATCAATCCTGGAGTTGCATACTCAGTTCCAGGAATCCCATAAAAAAAGTTATGATTACCGCAACAATACTAAATAAACATGTGGAAAAAACCTGATTTGGTAACAATAACTAAAATACGGCCAAAAATTACCGTATACCGAGGCGAGACCGGTTGAAATAAAAGTGACTTTCATAATGTAAACAAAATTGGTAGTGCGTTTTGTTATTAGATTTAGAAGATGCTGATCTACTTGAAATTCAACGCAGAATAAGTACAGTGCACTGGGGGCAATGCTTGTTTATATCCCACTGTGATAAAATGAGTTCAAAAATGGTGTTGCTACATTAAGTGGAACTTTACGGCAGGACAAGCTACCTGAGTGACTACTCAGGACAACGTTCAAGCTATGAAGAATTACTGAAAGAAGATGTGTCAGTGTCGTTTGTGTTCGTAATATCATTACTAAAAAGGTAAAATTCTGTAAAGTGTGTGCCAGGTGAGTACCGAGATGTTTAACAGCAGAAATAAAACAGCGCACAGTTGTACTACTTTTTTAAACCATTGCAAAACCAAAAGAGCGCGTTTTATAAATAAAATTATTAGAGGATGAAACAATTTCCAATCAGCAACCAAACGATCTAGTAAAGTGTTGCGTTATGTTACGTTAACTGTGTTTAGAGACTAAGGCAGTGTAATTTTGGAGAATCATATAGTAAAAGGAAGCACTGCTAACAGTCAACCTTACTGTTGTCTCCTCAGGAACGAATTAAAGCCAACAATTCGAAGGAAACGACATGGAGCTCTGTTTAGCTCTAGTGGGGTGTTAGCAGCATATTCCACTTGTTCGGACCTCTTAAAGAGATCTATAGTCCGTCTCACTGTGAGAATGCAGTATAAGGTTGCAAATGTTCTCCATAAAATTGTTTTGAAGTAACTATGCACCTGTTAATTATAACCGAATCCTCCTTTGGTAGTATATAGACCGCCTATTGGTATTACAAATTACCTGGTATCCTTTTGCTAGCAATGGTCAAACAGACAAATAAATTGTTTAAAAAAAGTTTTTCAGAAGTTTTATTTATGTTACACATTAAATATTATTAGATACTTAATCTTTGTTACGCTTCTTACCGAAATTTAAAAAAAATGGTAATTTGATAGTTTTTACATACTTTAATATATAGTAAGTATAATCACAAGTATACTGCATAGTATACCTAGAAACCCTGTAATTAAAACTAATCAAATATCCAAATGTTTTACAAAATATCTTTAAATTATTTTAATTATTTGTTTCCATATTAATAATATTTAATACAATGCAGTTATTTGTAACGTACTTTTCAAACTTGCAACTTTACATTTACGTTCGCAATCGCAATACCGTTTACGTAAGGGGCTGTTGTGAACTTCTGGATATACCTACTTCATTTAAGAAAACTTACATTGTCGTTCAAGCGCTTCGAATTGGCAACGTAGGACAGTAAACTCCTATAAGGTTTGCGTTGCCCTATCTTACCCGTACTGAATTCTCACCGCGAGACGGACTATAGGTGGCATGTGTTTTGAGAGTGACGAAAACGTTAACGAAGCGGTACATTCCTGCATGCGCAAGCAAACAAAAACTTTCTTCCATGATGGGATTAAGGCACTGGTTGCTCCGAGTGGCAAGGCGATTAACTTGAGTAGTATTAGTTAATAAATTATATTTGTACAGTTATCCAGAAAATATGTTTTATTACTTCAAAATTGCTTTCATTTGAAACGCAGTCGTTCGTAGATATACATACCATGAACAAACCCTCAAATAGAAGTTTTATACATATCCTACGAATGGATCAGGAAAATCTCCTGGAAAAACAAATTCAAGTAAAGGAGAAAAAAGGCTATGGCGAAAAAGTTGTCAACAACTGTCTTTTGAACAAATTACCTAACAGACAAGACTCAGGAAAAGCTTTTACCACGGGGAAAAGCTTACTTGAAAAAATACTTTTAATATTACTTCTACATGGCGTCTTTGTGGTTCAGTATTGTATTGATAATAAGATTCTGATTCTGAATAAAATAGTAATTCTTTCTGAAAGCTACCAAACTTAAAAGTAAAACAGCACAACGCAGTGAGCGGTTTTTAAGGTATCTTGAAAATCCATTTTCCGTGATGTTTTATCGATAATTTCTTTTTGTTTTCTGGAAGTAATATTTCTTTATGTTCGGCCATACCTTTGTTAACAGAGGCCGTGGTTCTGAGTGGAATTACCTCCATTTTACTAGTGGTGATTGTAGCTGCTTCCGGTGGTTTGAAATCCACCTAAAGCTGTAGCTCCCTCTCCTTTACCTATGGGTGTAACGGTACCGGTTCACCCCCTTTTTGTTATACTACTATTCGATAGAGAATTCTTTTCTCTTTACAATGGTATAAAAATTTTTTGGGTTTGTATAACATTTCTTCGAGAAAATGCCCGTTAAAGTTGAAGTATTTACAATTAATTAACTTCCCAATTAGTAAACGATGCAGCCATGATAAACAAAAGTTAAGCGATAAACAAAGGCGAGTGAGTTTAATATTTTTATGTTATGAAAAATTATTTGCAACAAAGTTGTCGGTCAAAATCTTATTGTTAGAAAGAAATTAATAACTAAATTAAACAACGACAAAAAAATACAATGCTGTTACAAACTACAAAAACATTAACAAAAACAAGTAAAGCATAAATAAATACGAATAAACACTTAATTCTAGTGAATTAAATGTTCAAACTGTCCTCCATTTACAATTTGACAATGACCCAATCGATTTACAAAACCCCAAAGAGAATTTTCTAAGAATTCGCGGGGAATTTCTTCCATCGTTCTGGTAATTCGGATTCTTAAATCTTTTATGTTATTGGGCCTATCTTTATAAATAAGAAAGAAGAGTTTTGGTTTCAATTATGGCTAGAATAGACCACTACATGTTTCGTTCTTATTTGAACTCATCAGGTGGACATAATTCTAACCATAATTGAAACCAAAAGCAAACAAGCAGATATATGCTAGAAAGTATAACATTAAAGGGGAATTACACTAGTAACGCCCTCCATTATGTGCACATAATGGAGGGCGTTACTAGTGTAATTCCCCTTTAATGTTATTCTATCTTTATAAACTTTGTTTTTACGTATCCCCAAAGAAAAAAATCTAAAGGGCTTAAATCCGGCGAACGGGCTGGCCACTCAATGTTTCCTCGTCTCCCAATCCATCTATTTGGAAACACGTTATTCAGATGTTAACGAACATTTGCACCATAATGTGGTGGGGCGCCATCTTGCTGGAACCAGATACTGTTATTGGGGAGGTGTCCATTGTTTTCATGGAGATAGAGAGTAGCACAAGCAGGTATAATTTGATCTTGCAATAACTGCAAATACAGAGCCGAAGTTAAATTGCCATCGATGAAAAAGGGACCGATAATATGACCCCCTAGAATGCCCGCCCAAACATTAACCTTTTGAGGATACTGCGTATGGTGTTCCAAAACCCAATGAGGATTTTCCGATGACCAGTATCTGCAGTTATGTCTGTTTATTTCACCATTAAGGCAAAACGTAGCTTCGTCATAGAAAACAATATTGTTGACAAAATTTTCATTATTATTGCAAATATTTGACATTTCCTCACAAAATCATCCTCCATCAACTCGTGTATAAAGTGTACCTTATAGGATTTATACTTTTCACTTTTTAAAATTGAAACGATCGAAGACTGTGAAATATTGAGATTGGCCGCTAATTGCCTGGTAAATGGGGATCTTCAGATACAGCCAATAAAACATCCAGTTTTTTATCATCACTTGTCGATGTTCTAGGTCTACCACTCTTTGGTACATTTTTAACGCTACCCGTTTGTTCAAAACGTTGTAAAGTTTTACCAACAACAGATTTAGAAATTGGATTTCTATTTGGATGCGTATCATTAAATAAATTACAAACGTTTTGTAAACTTCTACGTCTATCTCCATAACCCAGCATCATAAGTATTTTTATTCTTTCACGTTCACTTAAACTCGCCATTGCTAATGCTAACAGCAATAAATTACACAAAATTGAAAAATGTTGTAAACAAACAAATTCAGCCTTAGTGATATCGCCTTTGTTTATCGCTTCGCTTTTGTTTATCATGGCTATATCGTTTACGAATAGGAAAATTAATTAATTGTAAATACTTCAACTTCAACGGGCATTTTCTGGATGAAATGTTATACAAACCCAAAAAAATTTTATACCATTGTAAAGAGAAAAGAATTCTCTATCGAATAGTAGTATAACATTAATAGGTTGCCATTTAAAAAAATATCGCGTAAAGTGATAACTCAAAAATAATTGAATAATAAAATTTTTCGTGTATATGAATATGTAGATAAAAATTTCATAAAAAACTTTTGTATTGAACATTTTTTTATAAAATGAATATTAACGACAGCAAATCGGTGTCTCCATACTTTTAACTCTCTCTGTATGTCGCATAAAACCGTCAATATATGCACTAAAATATGCCGCATAAAACCTTCAATATATGCAAGAATATGCAGTAACCTTTTGCGATATGCACTAAAAAAAATAGTTTGTTTATTTAGTGCCTAAAATGAAAATCTGATGTTTATTTGAATCTGCAGTTTAATACTAGTAATTATTATATGAGTTAAAGCACGTTTTGCATCAAATGTAATTTTTCGTTGAAAGAAAAAGATAAATACAATTAATGATTTTCATTATTTTTAGTTACAAACACTCAACATTCAAAAAATCAAAAGGGCTTACATAATATAGAAACGCATTATTATTTTCAGTTAAAACTGCATATACAAAAATACAGGTAGAAGTAAAATCAATAAATAACACAACCTATTTATTACAATAAATAATCATGTGCTTTTCAATGGTGTCAACGAGAAAATTTTGCCGCTTATCTTCCAATATATTTTTGTAGCTGGAAAAACTTCTTTCTACATCACAAGAAGTTACTGGACAATATTTAAATAAATGTGAATTTTTAACTACAAAACATTCGCCATTGCTTAAGAAATCTCCATTTAAAATATTTTTTATGGAATTCAGAGTTGAAAGTCCGCTGTTTTTCTGAATTAAATCGTCAATTTTGCTGCTAAGTTTTTTGCATATTTTATTTTTATTTTTATTCAAAATTGAATGAAATTTTTCGATTAATTCTAAAGATTCAGTGAGAAGCAGGTTTTGTGTTTCTAATTTATTAATGATGCTAGGAATTTCCGAAAAATGAGCCTTTATGTAGGACAATTGAGGTTGCAATTCCGGACACTTTAAAATATCTTGACAATCTGCTATAGACTGAGCAGAAGTTGAATCAAAGGTGTTAACAACATTTTTAAATTCACTGTAATTTTCACAATAAAATAGAGCGGCTTCTATCCACGTTCCCCACCTGGTGAGAATTGGTTGTGGAGGTAAGGGCACATCTTTAAGCAAGTCCTTGTAAACTTCGACGCGAAGTGGTGATTTTAAAAATACCTTTTTTCCGTTATTAATTAATTTATTGACTAAAGGAAACTCAGTTCTAACCACTTCGGCCACCCTATTCATGGCATAGGCCAAACAAGTTACATGAATTAAATTTGGGAAAAAGATTTTTAAATTTTGACCTGCTTTTACCATGTATGCGGCACCATCAGTCACCATGTATAAAATCCTTTCTGGTGGTATTTGATTTGGCAAATAAAGTAACGAAAGGGTTTCATTGACAAAACGTGAAATTGTCAAATTGTTGGTTTTTTCTAGTTGTTTAACAGCAATTAAATAACTGGAAGAAGGACTGCTGTTTAAAACACCTACAATAAAATTCGCTATATATCTTCCTTTAGCATCGGTGGTTTCGTCAACACTAAACCAAATACAATTATTCGAAACAACGTTTCTTATTTTTTGAAGATTTTCTTCGTATAATTTTGGAATGCACGTTCTGGAAGCTGTTCTCCGGGAAACGACGTTTTGTTTTGTATATTTTTCTAAGAAATTTCTAAATTGGGGAACGTCCATGTTATTTAATGGAATGTTGCATGAAACCATCATTCTACACAAATCGTCGTTGAAATTGTTGACATTCTTATTTAAGCAGTTCAGCAATAATTGTTGTTTTGGCTCGTTTGTATTATTTTTTCTTTTTTGATGCGGACCGGTGGCTACGTGCTGATCAAGTTGAAACTTTTTATCAACGTTTATCTGTAAAAGCAATATTTAAGTACAATTTACTACAGCTTACACAAAGGAAAATAATTGAATGTGCCCTGTGGCCTGTGCCATATCCTTTGCAATATCACAAAAAAAACTTTCTAATTTTATTCTTAAATTGTTTGCTTAATTACACAATAAAATAATAAATTAGTATTAAATTTTTAACTCGCTTGTTTGAAGTTTTTTAACTTAAAAAAGAGTAAACAGTTTTTTTTAATTAAAAATTAAAATAATCGGATAAATACATCTTTTTCACAGATGACGCACAACACAACACTTCCATCGTATTTAAAACATGTATACGGCTTCAACCACTTCTTAAATTAAATCGTTTTTTGAACTAGCAACTTTAGGCATTTTCAGGGTATAGACTGGACAATTACACTTTACAGCTCTCTGTCAAGGCAACAAATGAACTAGTCAAGCACTAAAATTATAAATAACTATTTCTAAGAATAAGTATAAGAAAAATTTCCAAATATTATTTTCAAAGAAATTTGTACCTAAGGAATAAGACCTACCCAAATAATACAACCTTTGTCAGTTAATCCTTTATTTCCTCTACCCCTACTTGGAAATTTAGAAAGTGCAAGTCTAGGGTTCATGTGGTTTCACTAGAAGAAATTGTGCAATTTCTTCTGAGAACTACGAATTTTTTATTTGATAATTTATTTGAAATTTTATTTTTTTTTTTGCTAGAATATGCATTTTTATGCCATTAAAAGCTAAAATATGTACTAATATATGCCGTATGCCGTTAAGTTGTAATATATGCCAACTATGCAAAATAAAATTTACTTTTTATGACTCTAAACATCACGAAACGTGTATATACGAAAAATTAACATTTTATGATCAATAGGAAAAAAGATGCAAATATGCATTTGCCCAACTCTAGCCATAACCTACCCAAAATATCTGCTATGAAGTTAGTATTGTTTTAAAAACGATTATCGTAATTTTAATTCTACCGGTTGAAAGTTGGTATAAACGTTTTTTTCTAAATAAAAAACTCATTTTATTTAAATAAAACGATATAGGCTTATTATGTTCCTTCGAAAAAACATTTTGTTATGATTAATATGATACCCATAACTTGACATTTTTTCTAGTCCGATGTAGACATTTGCCCTTACACAAGAATTGTGTTTTAAAGTAAATATATTAAACAGTTGAAAAGGTATAATAAACAGTTGTTTCAGCAAAAAACAAAAGACGAAAATGCGTATTCCGTATTATGAAAAACGATAGAACTGCATCAAAAACAATGAAAGAAGTTGACAGTTTACTATGTCGTAATTTGTGGTTTATTGGTTTCTTTGCCAATATTGTACGAGTATTAATTGCATTCTTGTATAAGGGCAAACGTCTACATCTAACTAGAAAAAATGCCAAGTTATAAGTATCATATTAGTCGTAAACAAATGCTATTTCGAAGGAACATAATGAGCCTACATCGTTATTTGAAAAATTAAGTTTTTAGCAACTTTCAATGCTTCTACATCTCAGCCGATAGAGTTAAAATTGCGATAATCGTTTTAAAAACAATACTTAACTTCATAGCAAACATTTTAGGTGAGTCATGGCACTCGAAATAAAAATTGCTTTTTGCAGCCTATAATGTTTATGGCACCTAAAATTTAGTTAAACAACATCCACCATATGCTGAACTTCCTTCCAAATTAAAAACTGTAAAAATATACAGGATGTTCCATTTAAAATAAGAAAGTTGAGGTCACTTCCGGCGAAACCGGAAGATGAAAAAAGTTGTGGGCTACGTCAAATAATAGGGCCCTGTGCATATATTAACCATACCAAATTTCAATTGATTATCTTAGTAAATAACGGAAAAGGAGGCGAACCGGTTCCCTGTTACACCCGGCATAGAATACTAATGTTACGCACATACTGGATAAAGACTAGAGAAGCCCTAAGTTGCGTCAGCTTAAAATAGAGTCACAAACATACAACATTTTTCCAAGATCTATTCAAATTTCTATAGTTACGTTGATTAAACACCCATGATACTGCATATAGGACTGTATGCCCTATTCCTACATATAGATTGTTATAAATTGATTAAATCAACACGGACAAACATTTTTCTACCTAAGTGGAGTCTTGTTTTAATCGTACGTAACAACTGTATGTACGTATACCGTTGCAGAGTTTCCAACAATATTTCTTGTAAGGACAAAATCTTTCAGACATTTTGTACTTGGTCACATCAACCATTTCACAAAAATTTAACCGTATCCAGAGGGAAATAAATACAAGGCAATCGATGAAATTTGATACATTTTAAATTTGATCCTATTGTGGCGTGACGATTGTTCTTTTAGAGACGAGCAGCAGTAGATCGCACGTGGAGTCCATTAGCGGACTCCCTGAGAAGGAGCCTAGTTGACTTATGCTGGTCATCGTCATTGCCAATTACATTTGAATACAGCGATGCGGGCTTTGCTATATTACTAGTGCACATGCAAATGAGGCGCGCATCAGGGCTTTGGCGGTCACTACGACAGCCAGAAATTAATACACATTCGTTTGATTAATTATGGAGACATTGGAAGGGTTATATGATCGGTCATCCGGGCGAATAATTGTATTGCAATAAAGATTCCTATTAGTACAGGTTCTTAGACCCCAAGATGAGCCTAACTGTTTCCTTTGTAGCAGAAGCAAATCGTTTTGTAGGTGAATTAAACAACTCAAGTGGAGCGTCTTAAAAGCGAGACCCATCTCAGAAATGCTACCCCTGCCCTAACAAGCCCCCGTAAAACTTGAACGCACTCGCCGTGCTTTATTTTATTTTTGGTTAAAACTAGAAAAGATATGTAAATGCTGTTTTCACTAAAATATTGGAAATACTTGCAGTTTTGTATGGTAATTTTTTCTTTGACATTGCAATGGCCTTTAATATTTATTTTTCATATTAATTACAAAACCAAACGATTTCTTTTTCATTATTATGCAATTCATTTTTTTCTCGTTATGTTGAGCTAACACTTTTCTTAATGAAAAACAAAGAACATAATGTAAGTAATAATAACCCAAAATTTTAAAACTCTCTGTTAATTTGCCTAAAAGTTATGGATTTTTAAAACGTATTGGTAAAATTACAACGCGCAAACCTTTCTTTGTTGACTGAGTGGCGCGCGTATAGCTTATTTTCCTGGCTAAACATATATAGATTCGCTGTTTCGACGTTTTGAGATCAATTTTATTATCCTTGGCGGAAAGTTGTACAGAGTTTAAACACATATTGTTTCATGTGAATATGAAAATGTGGAATAATAGTGAAATCAGAAGTATTATATACAAGCAATTATTTAATTATGTTTATTCGTCCTAACGCCCTAGGTACATATTCATTTACTTTTAGACTAAGTGTAAAAATGAGTGAATCAACATTAAGTTTACTTTTCGTGTCCTGTATCAAAAAAATAACAACAAACTTGTTAAGCCAAGTACCTGTGCAACAACTGAAAATAATATAATATAGTGTAATGAACTAAAGTGTTATCCTATAAGTAATAACTTCTACGAAAATTAAGCAAATGAAAATGATATAGAAACTTTATTTCAGGAAAATGGTGCAAAATGGCACAAAATTGTGCAAACAAACTAAATAATTTAAAATTGCAGAGGGCTTTAAAAAAGTGCAAGAATAATATCTTAAATACGGAAGCTGACATCTTACCAGTTGATTAACCAAGCTGTTCTAAAAATGCAAGGAACCCCAAACCAAAATCGACACAAAAACATGTTTGTTTTGTGGAATTAGACAATAAAGTGCGAAGGTATTCCGCGGAAATAACTGATCATAACATGCTTTGAAAAGTATGTACTGGAGACTTAATTGCACTTGAATCAGAATCTAGCTGCCTACAAGGATGTTGCCGTAAGGTTGAATAATTTCGAAAAGAAAAGGTGAACTCGTCAACATCTACTTCTGTAGAAGGCATAGCTCTTGGTTGCTTAATAGATTCTATTAAATCATCGAGAGCAAATAATAAAATGTATAAAATGAGCGAATTATGTGCTATGTATAAAAGTAATCTGAAGTTGTTAGGCGTTGATTTCGCTGATGAATTTAGAATAAATTCAACTAGATTAGAACAGACAATACCTTCCATGCTTCCTGAATTAACAGAACAAATGCATGGTCGTGATACCGACCTACTTTTTGAGGAATTTCTTAGTGCAGCTATAATGTTATTAGCCTCGAAAAATTCTGCTGACGAGGGAGCTGTTTTATACGAAACCGTTAAAATTTTAAGAAAAGCTGTAAACTACGATTTCTCTACAACTTCTTTACAAATCAAGCAACTTCCAAACAGTTATATTACTTACTGTCGCCACCAAGGTTCTGCCAAAAAAAAAAGATAACAACAAAACTGCTCTCTATGAGTTAGCAACTAAATATCTTGCAGAGAAAGATTTTTAGGTGATAAAATTGTTGTATCTACTTACAAAAACGATACAGTTTGTAAAAATAAACAGTAAATGAAGACATCCCGATATGCAACCACGAAGAAGCAGATACAAGAATACTTTGCATGTACTCAACTGTTTTAATAATGGCCATAAAAAAATATTAATCAGCACTGTAGATACGGACGTTGTGGTTTTGGAAGTGTATGTTCGCAAAAGGTCGCAGATTGACGAATTATGGATTGCTTTGGAACGGGGAAAAATTTAAGGTACATTCCATGTCACGAAATTTTTTTAGATATTTGACTTAAAGCACTCGGACTTCCTCTTTTCCACACATTTTTTGGATGTGACCATTTAATGGCAGAGGAAAGAAGACAGCGTGGCAGGTATGACTATCATACTATCATTTGAAGAGGCAACAGAAGTTTTTGTTGATTTAACATTAAATCCAAGGCATGCCAACAAACAACAGCTGAAAGTTTTGAAACGATTTACAGTTGTGTTGTACGACTGCTCGTCTGAGTTAGAAGATGTGAATGAAGTTCGAATGAATCTTTTATTAATTACAAAAAAAGAAATAGGTATTGAAAATATACCGCCAACGTCGTCTTGTTTACTAAAACATATTCTACGAGCTGTTCATCAAGGAGGGATTTTATGGGAACAAACTTTGATAGGACGATTAGCATCACTGGACCGGTGGGGTTGGAGAATGATCAAAGGTTCATGGCAGCCAGTTGGACTGATCTTCCTGAAGCGCAAGTGAGCTGTTAAGAACTTGTCAAGTGCAGTTGCAAAAAATGTACATCAAGATGTAAGTACGGAAAAATAAATCTAAGTTGTACAGCGTTCTGCAGGTGTGGTGGTGTTAGTGAAAGAGATTAGGAACATAAATTATAATTTTCTTTTTGTTATTATTATAATTTACTATTTATTTTGTTTTATTTTAAATACCCGTTTTATTTTTCTTAAGAACATGTAATGAAATTACAAATATAAAAATCATATACCTAGTGTATTTAGTTTTGGTATTGATAATGAACATAAATCTTTTTAACTTATGATTTTGTCAGTCTTTTTATGAAAACGGTATCACATATATTATCATTTATAGTTAATACTATAACGACCATTCCGCATTTTTGCGAATAAAGAAAATCGTAACTTAGGCAAATTGATATAGAGTTTTGACATTTTGGGTTATTATTACTTACATTCTGGTCTTTCTTTTTTATTAACAAACGATTTTGCTCAACTTAATAAAAAAAATAGTTGCAAAATAATGAAAAATAAATCTCGGAGCGACAGTGGCAAGAATGATTGTCTTAAGCAAAACCAACACGAATTGCTATGCAGGAAATTTGAGCAAATTTTGCTGGTTATTATTTAATTCTGCAGTGGTATATGGATTATTTCACGAATAAGATATCGAACTGTCTAATTAATTTTATTTTTAAAACTAAAAAATACAAAAATGGCTTAAATTGATTCGCGGTACAATTTTGTACTTCAGGAATATTATCTCTAGCAAAATAATCACAATTTTCTATGCAGCAAGTTCAAGTA
The DNA here is from genome assembly GCA_958336395.1 of Ctenicera cuprea. Lineage (NCBI taxonomy): Eukaryota > Metazoa > Arthropoda > Insecta > Coleoptera > Elateridae > Ctenicera > Ctenicera cuprea. Next base: position 30,990,400 of record OY284496.1, read on the forward strand.
AGTCGCCCTATTGCTTTTGAGTGTTATATATGAGTGGATTATTTCTCGCATACTATATCGAATTGTTATCTAGTATATAAAAGCAAATAAGTAGTTTGTTAAATATATTCGCGATACAATTTTGTAAATTGTACGTAAAAATATCCGGCTTAAACTTTTCTATTGGCTGCTGAAACGGCAAATGTGACGTAGTGATTGGTCAGTATGTTATGAGTAGATTGATCAGCATAAATGAAAGGATCTCCCAGAATAAACAAGAATAGAATAAACATCTTCAGAGAGAGAACCGAAACGGAATACAAGTAAAAATCAGAAATTTTTTGAAATAACTAAAAAAAAATGTAACACTCTGTATTTCGAAAACTAAGCTGGTGAAGACACATGTGAAACATCTTTGCCGGCAGGACTAACTTTAGTTCGTGGAGACGATTGCACACGCACCGAGACGGTAATGCGATCGCTGTGAGACGGAAACTACGAGTGTTGAACGGGCGCTGGTAATTCCATAGACCGTCGCTAGCACTGCTTCGATCTTCGATCATAATCACTTACGTCTTACAGGCTCGGGGAGTAGGTTTTGCGCTTTTACGTAAGCGTCAGCAGTCGTAGAAAAAAAAATTGGTAATTGTTCGGTAAAACAATCTGACATTAAGGAGACGAAATTGCGTCATAGTTTTATCTACGATTATCTGGACATCTAAGCCTTTTATAAAAACAGTATCTAGTTATTGCCCTATTATCTGTGACTGCTACACTATTGTTTTTACTTTTAGTATAAAGAAGTATCGATTTAATGCAAATTTTCGCAATCGAGATTTTGACATAAATACATGTTTTACCCCTAAGAACCCAAAGAAGTGGTTTTTGAAAAATGTCTATCTGTGTGTGTTGTGTGTGTATGTGGTCTCCATAACTCCCAAACGGATGGTTTGATTTCGAAAAGCTTTAAAATGCGGAGCTATATCACAAATGCATCGAGGAAATAAGTTTTAAAAGAAATCCGAAATCAGGAGTTAAAAACGTTTATTTGGAAGTTAGTTTTTCTTAAATTTGAATTTTTCTAATTTGAAATCCCATAAAAAATGTTACGTTTTTAAATGGCCTATGGCCGAGGCGTAGAAACTGTATGGTTTCGTACACCTCGCTATGGCATAGCTCGTTGTGACTGCACGTCATATTAAGTACTTTTCTTGTACGACCGGTATCTACACAACATGTTGCATTTGCCTTTTACGAATTAATATCAATGTGATTTTGTTTTATACCGCTACTGCGTTGGGGCTACAGCGCTAATACTTTTGCACATAAGAAAAGTAAAGTTTCTCTAGTATAGGAAAGCCCATGCGAAGTGCTTTGCTCATTTTTATATTTAATAATAAACCTAAAAACAAAATAAATGGAAAATACTGGAAAATATTTTATAAAGATATTCGATTTTCATAACAATTGGTTTTCGATGGGTTTTGTAGCTGCTAATTACATATCAAGTATTTACTATATAAAATTAAATGTAGCGCATCCAATATGGCGGAAATGTTTCATAAAGTTATCAGATTTTCACAAAAATGAGTACTTGAGGGTTTTTGAAGCTGTTAATTACGAATCTAGGATCTAAATAAAAAAAATCGAGATAGCGGTTTCATTACAGTGGAATTATTTCATAAAGTTACCCGAATTGCGTAAACATTGGTATTCTTGGGGTCTTGGGGCTGCTAATTGAGCATCCAGAAGCTACATTATAAAATTCAAGATGGCGGATTCAATATGGCGGAATTATTTCATAAAGTTATCGGAATTGCATAACAATTGGTATTCGTGGCGTTTTGGAGCTCCTAATTACGTATCCTAAATGATAAAATAAACTATAAAGCATAAAGTTCAAGAAGGCGAAGTTATTTCATCAAGCTATCCGTATTGCTTAAAAATTGGTAATCGCGGGGTTTTGCAGCTGCTAATTACACATCCAGTATCTAAATTATAAAATTCAAGACGGCGGATTTAATAAAATGGAAATATTACATAAAGTTATTTTATTTCCATTAAAATTGGTATTCGAGAGTTCTTAAAGCTGCTTATTACAAATCCATTATCTACAATATAAAATTCAAGATGGCGGAAATATTCCAAAACGGTATCCGATTGTCAACACAATTGATATTTGTGGGGTTTTGGGGCTACTAGTTAGACCCAATATGGCAGAAATATTCCATAAAAGTATTCTATTATTATAACAATTGGTATTCAAGAGGTTTTAGGGTTGCTAGCAGATCCAATATGGCAGCAGTATTCCATAAAGGTACCCAATTTTCATAACAATTATATTTTTAAGGTCTTGGGGCTGCTAATTGCGACTCCCGAATCTAAATTATAAAATTTAAGATGACGGATTCAATATAGCAGAATTATTTCATAAAGTTGTTTAAATTGCATAAAAATTGGCATTTTGGGGATTTTACGGGTGCTAATTACACATCAAGTATCTACATTATAAAATTTTAGACAGCGGATCTAATATAGAGGAAATGTTTCTTAAAGTTATGCTATTTTTATAGGAATTGATATTCGAGAGTTTTTTAGGTTCCCTTATTACAAATTTACTACCTGCATTATAAAATTCAAGATAGCGGATCCAATATGACGAAAATATTCCATAAAGGCATCCGATTGTCACAACAATTGGTATTTGTGGGTCTGTTGATTCCGAATTCAGGAACTAAATTATAACATTCAAGATGGCAGATTCAATATGGCGGAATTATTTCATAAAGTAATCCGAATTGCACCAAGAATCGATATGAGATAATAATAACTACAAATTTTATTTTTAAAGTAACTTACATGCGCATTGACACTTGAGTTTTGACTTATAACGTTTCAGTTAGAATACGCTAAGAAGTTTCACTTAAAACTTTCGTGCTTGGCACACATTTCTATTTTATAAAATTGAGCAAACTTGCCAAACCTCAGGTAAAATCAGTTGAATTCAGCCGGAATCATTTTGAAATAATTGAAATCAAACGATTAATTTAAAATTAAGTCAAATAGTTTAAAATATTTGCAACTATCGTCATACCTCCTGAAATTACATGTAATTAGTCACGTTAATTGTTTTATTTAAATTCTTAAAAACGACGCATTTTTGATGGTCTAGTAACAAAAACGTCGCCTGAAACTGTGCAACCTGGTCTTTATGCAGCGATATCATCTGAAATTATTTTAATTGTACAAAAGCATATGAACTTTACGATTGCGCAAATTAAAAATACGACATGAGTGGAGACAATAATCCGATTTTTGAGTTAAACATTGAAATGTTTAAACTGTTAAAAGTTACCTAACCTCTGGCGCTATTTGAAATTTATTGAGTTTTGGAATTATTTCATAATCATCTAAATATTTAATGAAAACAATGCCTGAATTATGAGTGATAATCCGAAACAATTTTTAAATGGGTGGAAAACAATACCTGCTATTAAATTTGCTTGTAATTATGTCAAATTATCTGAAAACACTTTTGACATTACTTTCAAATTACTCGAAGCTTTTAAAAATTGTCTGAAATCAATATTATGAACAAAATTAAACAAATTAAATGAATTCTGGGCGAAACTATGAAAGTATATTTAAATCGTTAAAGATCACCTTAACCGACTTGAAAATCATATTAATTTTGTTTGAAATTTTCTGAAATTACCTGAAATCTTTTTCAAATTATTTCTAAATAATCTAATAGAGTTGTTTGAAATTAATATAATTATCTGAAATTAACAAAAATTACTAAAAATTAGGAACATTACATAAAATTGCTTTTTGCATATACCGGGTGTAAACGAAACAACCTGCACCCCCTTTTGTTCTTTATTTATTAACATAAACGAAGGAAATTTGGCGTAGACAATATATTCGCCGGAAGTGACCATAACTTTCTTATTTTATTTTTACCTTGTATATTGTTACATATTTGGAATCTAGAGGAAATTCTGCATACGCTTGTGGACTTCAATCGGTTTTTTGACAATTTTAAAATTTTTACTTAATTTTTTTTGGTTTGCATCTAGAGTGTCATGACGGATATAAAACTTATCCTATGCAGCCAGGCGTTCATAAAACTGTTTATTATTATGGTTTGGCGTCCGTATCCGTCGATCCCGGACGCTTTAGAAATTCAGCTAACAGTTTGTTGAGAACAAGTCAGAAATTTCGGTTGGAACAATATTGGTTCAAATTGTTTTTCGGAAAGAGCACTTCCTAACGGTTGCAACAATACAGTTTTAACCAGTAAAATTAAGTTTTAATTAGTTGTTAAATAAGGACCTAACTACAGTCAACTACAGTCGTTATACTTTCAAATAAAGAACATCGCAATATTCAAACCAAAAGAGGAAAGCAGTTTATTAACAAAAACAAATAGAAATCAAGAATACAGTAAATAAACAGCAATTGAGAACGTTTTATTCATAACAATGTAGATTTGAATTTTTAAATTAGCGCGCAAATCAGTTTAAAACGTTTCAACGAACAAAAGTCGAAAAATAGTTTACGTGCACAGATTATTGAATGACGGAACCAGAAATGATGAAGACTGTTCAAAATTTTCTTTATTGTGATTGCTGCGGCTATCGTCCGAAAATAAAATACTATAATGAAACTGCCCATTTTGTTGAATACTGTTTTGAAACCAATTACAATCTACTACGAAATGTTCTTGCTCATCAGGCTCCTCTCTGAATTTTCCTTCTAGATTTGGAAAGTATTGTCTAGTGGGGTGGCGTCCCATTTGGATAATGCTGTAAATACAATAAAGCTGCTTGAACAGAATTTCTTCTACATTCATCGTAGATTAAAATCATATTCACGTTTTCATCTCTTGTGGATTCCATTTTGCAAAGGTTTACACTAACTACGAAATTAAGTATTTTCTTCAAATGCATAAACAGGGCAAACTATTAACTTTCGTTGTTTTAATGGGATTCGATGTCTGATTGGAACCAGCTACAACTTGTGAGCATTGGTGCTTCTCCATAATTTTGAAAACTGAAAACTGCCCACACGACTTTTTAAACTTTGTAGGCTGCTAAAACAAAAACAATTTGTTTTTTTACTAAATGCTATAATTTCACTGTTTCTATGAAGTTTTGAAAATTGAAATTGAGTAATTTATTAAACGGGGTCCGATAAAAATTTCTTTCTTAAGCAGAATTACTCATCATGACTAGTAAACCAAATTTTAATGTGAGTTTTTAAATACTTTTATATTTAGCGGTGCTACTGTAAAAATGTAAATTCCAAATATTTAAAATCTTCAAAATAATATTCCTCAAAAACTAGCCATACCTTTTTCTTTAAACTTTGTAATCTTATAGAGCTAAACGTGGGCTACAATTTGGTTTTTGCTGAATACCATAATTCTACTGTGCACTTTCTATAAATTTTTGAAAATCAAAAATTGGTTCCCTCTTATTTATTAACCGTGAAACAATAAATAACTTCTTCTGCGTAAGAAGAATTATTCAGCTTGACTAGTAGAACCAAAATGTAATATTAGTTTAAAAAAAATATATTTGGTGGGGCTCACGTCCCCCCCTCTAATTTTCTGGCTGACAAATTTAGAATTTGATTAACTACTATAGAAAATGTAAATTCTAAATATTTGTAATTTATAAAAATTTTTACGTTAAAAAAATTATTGGACTTGGAGAGTTCAGTTTGAACAGCGGTCGAGAGTAGACGTATAACAACGCAGCTCTAGCTTTTAAAAGTAAAAACGAGATTGTTCGCCGTTTAAAACGGCAATTTTTAGTGCACTTCGATCCTAGAGTGAACATCAAAAGCAGGGTTCGTGAATTGATACCTGTGGCTCAACGTAACAGGTAAAACAGGTAAAAACATAGCGCGTTGCGGAGGTCCTTTGTTTGGCCAGCGCAAAGCAGGTGCATTTGAGTGTTTATTGCGCCAGTTCTCAAAAACAATCAAACAAAGAGGCAAGAGTTACCGGAAAGGAGAAGCGGAACACCGGGATTACCTGCTCATCTAACAACAGGTGAAAGGAAACTGATTAACCAGCAAGCACACTCAAAGATAAGTACATACTTAATAAGATAGGCTAAGCAAGTAAAAATAAATACCTTGTAGAAAACATATAGATAGTCCTCCAGGATAGTGGTTGATCAGGGGTACATTGATATTAAACAACAAAAATAATTGTAAAAAGTAGAAGCTTTTATTTTATCTTATTTCATTAGTATGCATAGGGCCGATTCTTGTCTAAACCCGGCAGCCGCGAACACACAAATTCCGGGAATAGCATTGCCAAACGCAAGGGTCTTAGAGCAGGTAGTATACTTCTAAGAGAGGGCCCTTTTTATGTAGCCGGAGAAAGGATGGCTTACAATTTAAACAAGCTATTTTAACTAAAGACTAAAATTCTTTTGTATAAGCCGGACCTATTGAATTTCAAACTGAGGGTTAACACACGAACAAAAACAGTAAAATAATTCTCCAACAACTTTAAATAAAAACTTTAAACACTTTGTTAAACGGCAGCAGGCAATTTAACGTAGTTTTTTCAATGTAAATTTTTATTTGATTGTTGAGTTAATTAATTATTTATACTAGCATAGTGTAAGGTATGTATGTATGTATGTATGTATGTATATAGGTATATGTATATAGGTTATACGCATATATAATCTAACGTAGTTATAAATGCCTAACATTTAGAAATTATATACATTAAGTTTAAGAGTAGAGTATAAGAGGTGTACGATTAGGTTTACGTAAATATAAAAAAACGTTTTGGAACGCAATTTAGGTTGGTTCCGATATCTAACATTAACGTTTGATGTCAATCAGAACTAGTAGTATTAGAAGGGGCGTAAATATATACGGAAGTGTACACACCAGCAAATCAACGGAAATCATCAGAAGCAGCACAGTACCTACCATGGAACAGGAAACAGTATATACGGACAGACACAAATTGACAGTGCGGAAATTCCCAGGATATGGAAATTGTTCATTCACCTCAATAGCAGACCAAAACACAAATGCCACGGCAACGCGAGAACAGCTCAAAAAAGAAGCTCTCATCTTAAGGAAAAAAATCGTGTCATACATCAGAGAAAACCCACAAAATTTCCAATTGCAACTGGAGGAAAATGTAAGAAACTTGGCTCCGCGCTACGACCATCTAGCACATACCTACGGCCCAGCACTACAAACAGAAGCCTACTTAGAAGACCTAGGGAAAGAAGGATTTTGGGGAGGAGCCGAATCAATAGCAGCAGCAGCAGAAATACTAAAGGCGTCAATAGAAATACACTACGAAGCAGCCCCCACCCCCCCCCACACACTCCGGTAGACAACAATCAACCACCCAGGGCAATGAGAATAGCGTACAGGACATCAGGAGACGGTTCCAGAAATCATTACGACAGCATCACAGCCGAAGAAGAAAAGAAATCCACGAGAAGTAGGAATGGAACGCTTAATATGATCATGCTAGATCAAAGAATAGAGGAACAAAGTGTAGCAATACCACCCGGACGATACGTAATATTAAGTAGTTTATTAGTTATTAAAAAATTAAGATATTTTCAATTTGTAATCTTAGAACAATAGATATGTGTGAAATAAGAACAATGTGAAACTTTGATACCAAAGTTTATTAAGTTAAAATGCATAATCGCATAACGGTCTTCATTGCGTACTCAAAAACCCCATTGATGCGTAGCCTACTAACTACCCGGTGTTGCAGCAGCGGTGTCTTGCGGTATGCATTGCAGACATGCTAACGCTGTTCAACACCCCACCCGATCCCACCTATCACATAAATTCCTACCCACCTACTGGCATGGGGTGGGCCTGGCGTAATCCAGGATCGACCCTCGAGTCAGCTCCATGTCAGATGATGATCATGATGATGATGAAAAAAATTATTGGACTTGGACAAGTTAAGTATGATTATACTAAGCCGGCATCATTTTTGCTGACGTCACGAACTTTTTAAGCTGCAATAAAAGTTAAAGTATAGATAGAATGAAGGCTTGCCTATATAGATTGTTTTATTAGAAATCTAACAGTCGGTGAAATGCTATAATTATAATTTTTACACTTTTGTAAATACGGTAAGTATTAATATCTGGTATGGGAAAGTCTGTTCGAAGTGAACACTTCAGCTTTTTGTATAATATTATTTGTCTTTTAATTGCCTTTCTGAATATATTTTGTTCGTGAAATTCCGTTGCAAAGTTGCCAAGTTATTCAACTTTTTTCGAAAAATTTCATTTGTGCAGATTTCACTAATAAAATCTGCACAAGCTGTATTTCCACAGATTAAACACACGTTTTGTGCTAAATGTTAGACAAGATCGTGAACTATCCACCAGATATTTTTAAATTAAATATGGGTATACGGGGTGTTATTTGCGACGGTACAAACATTTCTAACTTTAATGTGTCATAACTCGATTTTTTTAAATAGTACATCTTGACAGTTAGATAGATTTTTTGGCTCTTTATAAATTTAGTTTACCTATAGTTATGCCTAGAACCAATGGTTTTTGAGAAACTAAAGAAAAAACAGGTAATTTCTAGATAGCATAGCAGGCACCGACACCTAGTTTTTGTAATAAGATATCTAGGTTTGTTAAGAACCTTTGCCAGATTTGTTGAAAGATGTAGATTTAACAACCATACACAGATTGTGGTTGCAGCACAACGGAACACCAGTCCATTCGTGTGCAAGTAGGCTACTATTTAAAAAATAAATTTCCAGATGTCATAAGTGGATTGGTAGAGGTGGACTAATTCGTTGGCCACCTACGCTTCCAGACCTCACAAAAGTAGATTTATTTATGTGGAATTATATAAAAGAAAGGTTTTATCAAACTTAGATCAACTACACCTAAAGATATAAATGAGAGAATTATCGCGCCTCTCAAGAAACACATAAAATAAGTATCGTTGCCTCCTGTAATATCTGCATTTCTAGAAATTATTTGTTGTCCAATTTTTTGGAAAACCGTTGGTTTTCGTTATAACATTTCGTTCTAAAATATGTAGGACATAAAAAAACTCTATCCAACTATGTAAAAATATACAGCGTGTTTTATTAAAAAAATAAACGAGTTATGATACATTAGAGTGTAAGTTTTTGCACCGTTGCAACAAACGACCTCTATCATCAAATTCAACTAGAATATCTGAAAGATACTACACGGTCGTTAGTAACATAAAACACACAAATTTTGTTTAATTTATGAAAACACTGCTTGTGCAGATTTTTTTAGTGAGATCAGCAAATATTGAAATTTTCGAAAACAGTTAAATAACTTGGCAACGCCGCAACGGAATTTCAAAAACAATATATACATAGATAAAAAAGAACGAATAATAATATGCAAAAATATGTAGGGTCTTCAATTTAATAATTTTCGTATGGCACTGTTTTATGGAAGCGCCTGTATAACAATTAAAAACAATTTTAGCATGTAGCCACTCGGCCTTGTTGACTCACCTCTTATTGTAACTAACTTAAAACGAATAATTTAAATATGCCTTCGGATTTTTGAAAAACCCAAAACTGCTATCTTAAATGTCTTTACAGAATTGTTCGACATGAAATTTCGTTTCTATCGAACATCGAATAAGCGGAATATCAAATAACGGGGATCGAATTTGTAACAGCCTGTTACATGACAGACATCTTTTTTTAGAATGATTTTACAGCAAATGTATTTTCCCAAAATAGTATGGAATGAGACAAAATAGGTTTATTAGCATTTCGCTACTCCCGCGGTTTCTAGGCAACTCGTAAAAATGCTCAGAATAAACGTCTCCCGCGATGTAAACTAAACAAAGGGAATTCCTGGATTGCCGCATAGGTTCGACAAAAAATAAATTTTTCTTTTTGTTGTGACGCATTCGACTTTTCAATGCATTAATTAAAACCCGGACGAGTGTCGCGTTGTGGTGTCAGTTTAGACCTCTCCTGTAACATCTGACACGCTGCGAAAACAACACTCTTATTTTTACAACACTAAAAGGTCTGAAAGAGCATTTGTGAACAGATTTCGGACTAATCCTGAATTATATTTTATTTTCTGGCCTTTGTAAATGTAACAATTGCACGACCCTAACTAGAACGGCGAAGCACAAAAAATCTGAAATGGGACAGGTTGCACACCTGTTACGCGAGGAAAGTTTAAGCTATAAAATCAATTTAATTTCAACGGAAACCCAACTAACAATGGATACAATGTAAAGGACATAACGTAATAGTTCTACCTAGTTCATAAAGTAAAAACACAAGTCATCAAGATTGTGTACCATTGTCCTTTTGATGGACAGAACAGGTCCGTTAATTTTTGGACGAGTATTTTTTTGAGTGTAATCGAGACATAATAAGTACTAAACAGAGTCGACCCGAATACGTTCCTATACCTGAAAGGGACTGTTCGTGTACACCATGCACGTGTGCAGGTTGCACTGTTTAACCCTTGTGAACTCTTCGGGAGCAACTCAAAAGTTTTAATCACGTCCACACTATAACCAACCTACTTCTAATCATAATTAAATTTTACTGAAAATTATGAAAAATTGTAATAACCCCTATCAAGTATACGGGTGCAACGCATAATCTATAAGATATAAAGTTGGTATAAATTGCAACTCTGAAATTGGACGTGTTGAGGGTCACTGGAAAATTCATAAAGCAGTCACTCAGTGAGTCACCCTTCTCATATGACCGCTAAAGCACACTCATTTGATTCTATACAAATACATAACAAAGAGTAACGAAACAAATTTCAGATGGTGGCTATATGCAATTAAATGAAATATACCCACGGACATTCCAAAACATTAAACTTTTCATTCGCATACAAAAAATACTTTGTTGAAGAACATTTGTATATTACAAAGTATTTATACCGAACGTGGGTCATCATTTAAACATTATTTATAATGTAATGTACTTTAATTCCTGGTCAGTAGCAGTATCTAGTAATATTTTAAGCCCAGGCGTCATGATTAACCGTTAACGAAACGGATGTGAAATCATTAACATTTTTAATAACCAAGCACTCACTCTACCTTGGTTTATAATGGTTATAACAGGGTGTTGACTGTGTAGTTTGTTCATTAAAAATTTAAAAATATTGATGTTTCAAATTTTTTGGAAAATCTTGATACTATGAAATTTTTTAAAATAAAAAATACTGAAAACTGAAAAAAAAAATTTTTAATTTTGAAGATTTTTAGAAAGCTTTGAAAAAAATGTAAAATATTTTGAGTTTTCCAAATTTTTAGACATATTGTAGTATAAAAAATTGAAAATTATAAAATTTTAAAAACTTGAAATTTCGAAAATTGTGGGAAAGTATAAAAACGGTAAATTATTAAAAAGTTTTGAAATTTTGAAAATTTGGGAAAACTAAAAAATTTTTAAAATTTGAGTTGCGAATGTTTTAAAATTTTTGAAAATGAAAACTGGAAAATTAAATTATTTTGAAAGTTTTAAAATAAAATTTAGATAATTCGTAAAAAATTATTTTTCAAATATTAAAAATTAAAGTTTTTATGAAATTTTGAAAATATATAGAAATTTTATAAATTTTAAAAATGTAAAAAATTTGAAAATTTTTAAGAATTATATAATTTTATAAATTTTGAAAAAGTTAAAAATCTGAAAATTTAAAAAAATTTTGAAAATATTTGAAAAGTAATACCTTTCTGTAAATTGAAAATCTTTGGAAATTTTAATAGAGTAATGCTCCTGTTTGTCGTCGCCACCTTATGTACTGACTTTCGTTGTAACTAATTATTGTTGTGGGAATCGTGTTTTTTTATTTTCTTTTTTCATATACTAAATGTATTCCAAATTTTCTGATATTTACTGTCTTTCTGATGTATGTGTTGAAAAAATGAAACTTTAATTACTCTAAGCATTTTCTAAATATTTTTAGTGTAGTTTTAGGAATTTTATAGAACACGAGAATATTGTAATAGTGATAGAAGTTTTTATAGGTTTACTTTCCCAGCGTATTAAAATTATGAACATTTTTAATTTTGAGATTATAATGAAAAAGAAACGTATGAAAACAAGTCTTAAAAAATTCATAACCAAAAGTTAGACAAAGACAAGTTAAAACACCATAATTCTGCATATGCAAAATCAGGATCTGGTAGAAAACGTTAAGACAAATTGGATGCCGTTTCCGAATTTTCCATCTTTAAATCGTTGACTGCTTGGATTTTTTGTAATATTTTTTAACGCGTGATTGTTTGCATACGAGTTAGCAGATCGACATTAAATCTGATATAGAAAGAACAATAAAACGGCAAAATGATATCAAGTTGAATGCGGAAATTTAAAAATTGTACAAATTAAAAAGTTCAAAATTTGACATTTTCAAAGAAACGTTTCTCAAAGTTGGCTACAAACTTTCTTTTAACTTTTCCAAGCTGATATACCAAAAGTTGGGCTATCGTTGAGTAGTTTTAAGTTTTTTCTCAAAGCCCTAATTTCTATACGGTGCCTTTTATGTATTTTTACATTCCTCGTATCAGAGAACAGCTATAGAAAGAAATTGTGAGCGTCGTGTAGGATTTAGAGCAAATATGCGATCATACATCAAAGATTTTTTCGGCGATATACAAGTTATGCATAAAAGAAATGTACTTTTATAGCAATCATTTGGCGGGCTTGCATCTTGCATCTTCAGAGTGACTAGAGCGCTGATTTATTAATCACTCTGAAGATGCAAGCTGCAATGTCTTGCAAAACGTTAGTTTGTAATGGGTTCACAAACAGGCATAAGCCGATTAAGTATTCTTATTTTAACAAACAAGATACATCAAATTTTCCCAAAGTTCAAACAATATAAGTACACGGCTCTGATTAGGCAGGCAGGGCCCACGAACAAATATAGCTCAAACTTTTAGAGTAAATGCTTGTAAAGGCAGACAAGCTACAGGTAACCCAACTTGCGGTCTAACGGCTTGCAAAAGTTAAAAAAAAAGTTTGTAACCAACTTTGAGAAACGTTTCTTTGAAAATGTCAAATTTTGAACTTTTTAATTTGTACAATTTTTAAATTTCCCTATTCAACTTGATATCATTTTGCCGTTTTAATGTTCTTTCTATATCAGATTTAATGTCGATCTGCTAACTCGTATGTAAGCAATCAGTCGTTAAAAAAATACTACAAAAAATCCAAGCAGTCAACGATTTAAAGATGGAAAATTCAAAAACGGCATACAATTTGTCTTAAAGTTTTCTACCAGATCCTGATTTTCCATATGCAGAATTCTGGTGTTTTAACTTGTCTTTGTCTAACTTTTGGCTATGAATTTTTTAAAACTTGTTTTCATAACACGTTTCTTTTTCATTATAAATATAATAATCTCAAAATTAAAAATGTTTATAATTTTAATAAGCTGGGAAAGTAAACCTATAAAAACTTCTATCACTATCACAATATTCTCGTGTTCTATAAAATTCTTAAAACTACACTAAAAATATTTAGAAAATGCTTAGAGTAATCAAAGTTTCATTTTTCCAACGCATACATCAGAAAATTTGGAAATCATTTAGTATATGAAAAAAGATAAAATAAAAACACACGATTCCCACAACAATAATTAGTTACAACGAAAGTCAGTACATAATGGTGGCGACGACAGACAGGAGCATTAAACGATTAAATATTGCGTCGGTTTCACCAGCTTTCAACCCCATCAATGGCAGCAGTTCAAAATTGAACTAAATGAAATGGTATATGGGAAGTGTCTCTGCAAATAAAATTTTAATTGGACGGAAAAAGAATTTCAACTGCTTGGTTATTGATCAGCTGAAAAATTCGCAATAATTAAAAAATGCTGTTGGCACAATAAAAGTACTGCAGTTGAATGAATGCCAAATATCAATAATTATGTCATAAGTAGAGTTGGGCAAATGCATATTTGCATCTTTTTTCCTATTGATCATAAAATGTTAATTTTTCGTATATACACGTTTCGTGATGTTTAGAGTCACAAAAAGTAAATTTTATTTTGCATATTTGGCATATATTACAACTTTACGGCATACGGCATATAGCATATTTTAGCTTTTAATGGCATGAAAATGCATATTCTAGCAAAAAAAAAATAAATTTTTTTAATAAATTATCAAATAAAATATTCGTAGTTCTTAGAAGAAATTGCACAATTTCTTCTAGTGAAACCACATGAACCCTAGACTTGCACTTTCTAAATTTCCAAGTAGGGGTAGAGGAAATAAAGGATTAACTGACAAAGGTTGTATTATTTGGGTTTGAAAATAATATTTGGAAATTTTTCTTATACTTATTCTTAGAAACAGTTATTTATAATTTTAGTGCGTGACTAGTTCATTTGTTGCCTTGACAGAGAGCTGTAAAGTGTAATTGTCCAGTCTATACCCTAAAAATGCCTAAAGTTGCTAGTTCAAAAAACGATTTAATTAAGAAGTGGTTGAAGCCGTATACATGTTTTAAATACGATGGAAGTGTTGTGTTGTGCGTCATCTGTGAAAAAGAGGTATTTACCCGTTTATTTTAATTTTGAATTAAAAAAACTGTTTACTCTGTTTAAGGTTAAAAAACTTCAAACAAGCCAAAACAGAGAGTTAAAAATTTAATACTAATTTGTTATTTTATTTTGTAATTAAGCAAACAATTTAAGAATAAAATTAGAAAGTTTTTTTTGTGATATTGCAAAGGATATGGCACAGGCCACAGGGCACATTCAATTATTTTCCTTTGTGTAAGCTGTAGTAAATTGTACTTAAATATTGCTTTTACAGATAAACATTAATAAACGAATTCCCGAATTTAGAAATTTCTTAGAAAAATATACAAAACAAAACGTCGTTTCCCGGAGAACAGCTTCCAGAACGTGGATTCCAAAATTATACCAAGAAAATCTTCAAAAAATAAGAAACGTTGTTTCGAATAATTGTATTTGGTTTAGTGTTGATGAAACCACCGATGCTAAAGGAAGATATATAGCGAATTTTATTGTAGGTGTTTTAAACAGCAGTCCTTCTTCCAGTTATTTAATTGCTGTTAAACAACTAGAAAAAACCAACAATTTGACAATTTCACGTTTTGTCAATGAAACCCTTTCGTTACTTTATTTGCCAAATCAAATACCACCAGAAAGGATTTTATACATGGTGACTGATGGTGCCGCATACATGGTAAAGGCAGGTCAAAATTTAAAAATCTTTTTCCCAAATTTAATTCATGTAACTTGTTTGGCCCATGCAATGAATAGGGTGGCCGAAGTGGTTAGAACTGAGTTTCCTTTAGTCAACAAATTAATTAATAACGGAAAAAAGGTATTTTTAAAATCACCACTTCGCGTCGAAGTTTACAAAGACTTGCTTAAAGATGTGCCCTTACCTCCACAACCAATTCTCACCAGGTGGGGAACGTGAATAGAAGCCGCTCTATTTTATTGTGAACATTACAGTGAATTTAAAAATGTTAACACCTTTGATTCAACTTCTGCTCAGTCTATAGCAGATTGTCAAGATATTTTAAAGTGTCCGTAATTGCAACCTACATAAAGGCTCATTTTTCGGAAATTCCTAGCATCATTAATAAATTAGAAACACAAAACCCCTGCTTCTCACTGAATCTTTAGAATTAATCGAAAAATTTCATTCAATTTTGAATAAAAATAAAAATAAAATATGCAAAAAAGTTAGCAGCAAAATGGACGATTTAATTCAGAAAAACAGCGGACTTTCAACTCTGAATTCCATAAAAAATATTTTAAATGGAGATTTCTTAAGCAATGGCGAATGTTTTGCAGTTAAAAATTCACATTTATTTAAATATTGTCCAGTAACTTCTTGTGATGTAGAAAGAAGTTTTTCCAGCTACAAAAATATATTGGATTGCAAACTTTTCTCGTTGACACCATTGAAAAGCACATGATTATTTATTGTAATAAATAGGTTGTGTTATTTATTGATTTTACTTCTACCTGTATTTTTGTATATGCAAATAAAAAATGCAGTTTTAACTGAAAATAATAATGCGTTTCTATATTATGTAAGCCCTTTTGATTTTTTGAATGTTGAGTCTTTGTAACCAAAAATAAGAAAATCATTAATTGTATTTATCTTTTTCTTTCAACGAAAAATTACGTTTGATGCAAAACGTGCTTTAACTCATATAATAATTACTAGTATTAAACTGCAGATTCAAATAAACATCAGATTTTCATATTAGGCACTAAATAAACAAACTAATTTTTTTTAATGCATATCGCAAAAGGTTACTGCATATTCTTGCATATATTGAAGGTTTTATGCGGCATATTTTAGTGCATATATTGACGATTTTATGCGACATATGTTGGTGCATATATGCACTATTTTTACAGCATATTTGCCCAACTCTACATAAGTTATGTATAGTTATTTGTTGTTTAAAAGGTAATACCAATATTTGGAAAAAATGTTTGTATTGCTTGCACGAAATGGCAATGTTACCGAAGTGTACCTACTAATAAAATTTCCAGTAGCAAACGTTTGTATATATCATAAGAGTTAAATTAATGCAGCTGCGATAATAGAACTGCTGCACGTGCGTGTAGAAGTTGGAATTTTTAGTATATTATAAAAGGAACTGTAAATTTATGCTTCAGAAGTGTCAAACACTACCGTGTTTCGCATAGTTTATACCTGCCTTTCAAAAACAAATGAATGTACTCCTGCATAAAATTTTTATGGTAGCAAACGTTAGGTGGAAGTTTGAAAAGCTAAGAATAGTTACTGTGAAGTAAACGTAAGTTACGACTTTGGGACGTGGGTACAACAAGCATGTTTAGAATAATTTGTGCAATTCAAAACCAGTAGCAGTATTGAATGTTTTCATAGCAGCTGCTCAAGTGAAAGGGGTTATTCTTGGCTGATCAATTTTTCAATTTAAATCAACCAGGATTTTATTATACAAAAAATTACTTGTTGTGTTTAAGAAAATCAGAAAGGAAACAAAAGCATAACAAAT
Organism: Ctenicera cuprea; assembly: GCA_958336395.1. Lineage (NCBI taxonomy): Eukaryota > Metazoa > Arthropoda > Insecta > Coleoptera > Elateridae > Ctenicera > Ctenicera cuprea. The sequence continues at coordinate 31,007,444 of OY284496.1, forward strand.
TATACCGTTGATCATGTAGTATACAATTAAAAAAAATATGAATATTATATACATGTTCTTGTAGTCCTAAGGTTTTTTACACCTATTGGTAACAATTTTATTATTAATTCTGTAGAAAGTTAGAGAGAAAAAGTTTCTTCTTTCGATTGCCTTTGGTTTCTAAATTTTATTACAATTTAAATAGCGTTTTAAAAAACCCAGTACGAAAAATCTAAATTGTTTATGACACTTGGTTCTAATTCTCTATTACCTATTAAATTAGCAATAACAGGTGAAACGACGAATGAGAGATAGTTAGTTGTTGAATGGCAAAAGGATGCGCATTTTATAGGCCTCCTTGCTCGCCAAACGTGACGATTTGAATACATAATCTAACGCCTCCTATAAACTAGTGCGAAGAGGCCAAAATTGTCGAAAGTCATCTTTGCAGTGCCGTATTACCCACTAGGGACCCAGTATCCAGACGAGCCCAAGAGACCAATCAAAATAATTAGAAAAATTATTTTAAGGAAGTATTATTCTTTACACTTTTATGATGACAAACGTAAGTTGGATATACTAGAAGCATTTGAAATTCATAAACATTTAAAATCTGTACCTTTAATGAATGAACAAATTGATCTCTTAAATTCACCGTTATTAGACGTTTTGAAATGAAAAATCAAGTCATCTGGACGCAGATATAGAAAACCAAGATCACGTTATGAAGATTTGTTGTTCCTATAGCAACACCAACTGTTTACTTTTAATCTTTTCTCTGAAAATGGCATGTCAACATGTCGAAATACGTGTAAGGCTAAGATAAAAAACCTTTTTATTTACAATAAATTAAACATTATTCTGTTAAATATTTTTCGTGCCGCCTTGTACATTTAGTAGATTACCCGCGCTGTGACAATGATCATTTGATCAAATATCATACTTATTTTTGGCTACACTATACCTGCCAGATTCTGATAAACAAAAAGCTGTAAATTTTATTACAAATAATTAATACAAACTGGGAACCAAATTGGCGATAAGTTATCCACATACCTACCTTGTACTTCTTGGAAACGTAGATCTGACAAAGCAAAGAATTGACCATACTTTCAATATGAGGAAATTTTAATTTCATGGAAATGTTAAAATTCGGGATTTTGACGCCAATACACGTTTTGGACCTCCAAGAACTCATTAAAAGAAATTTTGATGTATGTAAGGCTCATTTCCCCCGAAGGGATGATTTGATTTCGATGCACTATGAAAAGCAGCGGTATATCAGAACCAGGAAGCGGTAATTAAACACTTTTTTCGTAACGTTTTTTTCCGGAAAATGAATTTTCTAAATCTAAAAACGGAAACTGATAGAAGCCCTAGGGTAAATCCAACGGTTTTCTTCCAAACTTTAAAATTGTATCCACTACGATTTTTTGAGAATTTTGAATGGTGGCTTTTTCCAGAAACTGAATTTTTTAAATCTGATAACAGAATCGGATAGAAGACCTTAAAGCAAATCCAAAATTTCATTGTAAATTTTACAGCTTCAAAATAGCGACAATTCCGGTTTTTTGAAAATTTTGAATTAAACACTTTAATATTGCAAAGGGAAGTGTCAGACCGCGATAAAATCAGATATCATAGTAGCCCTTAAACGAGCACAGTTTTATTTTTTTGTTTTCAGTGTTCTTTAATCTCAAAGAATCTTCTCTCCATAAAAATCAAAAAAACGATTTTTTTCACAAAGAACTTTTTGGTATACAAATCGGTCGGCTGATAGCTAAGCTACTCGATCCGGTGCAATGCTGAGTATTGCAATCGCGTAGTAGCTGTTGGGTAGTGGCGCGTTTATAGCAGCCGAGGTCTCTAGATGTTATGAGATTTTGCGACACCTACTGCTAAAAAATTGTGTGTTATATTATTATTTTATTGTTTGTTTTTTATTTTTTGTTTACTATAAAGAATTATTAATAAAATTTTGTGATGATGTAAAAAGTATTTTATAAACTTTTTGAGTTCGCTAAACATTGGGATCCAAAGTGCTCGTCTAAATCTAAACGCGCCACTGTTGTTGGGGCTAGAAACGCGTATAAAATTATTTTGAATAATATGATAAGCAAGCGTTTTTAAAGTATGGGAAAGTACAGAGTGAAATGTTAGGTTTGTTAAAAAATTACATAAAAGGTCTATATTCCGTCGTGTTTGGACATAAATAAAATGGATTTACGAAAATGAATATCAAATTTAAATTTTCTTAAAAATATCCGCTGTATTTTCGTACAAGTTTGATTTGCATGTACCACTGAGCAACACTTTTACCAGTTACAAGTGGTTAATGCGTTGACCCCTACCGGTTAAATTATATAAAGTGTGCCCATTAAATATATGAACTATGCCAATTTAACTGCTGTAAAAGTAACCATCCTATATAGACTATATTTTCCTTAAAATATGATAGGGTCTGATCTTAATTATTGTTGCATTTGATCTGTTACGCGTTTTGTTAACTGACCATTATCAAGAAGGATCTTGATACAAACAACAATGGTAGTCGGTGCCCAGAAGAACATGTAACTGTAGGCAGCAGAAGCCTCACAAAGACGTCAGTTGAGGATCTCAATTCAGAATCAATCTAGGCAATTACGTGCCCTCGCTGTGCGCTGCAGTCGCCAATCAAGGCTGTTATAATTTCCATGAAAGGTGAAACAGGGTGCACAGATCGACCCTGATGCATCACGCAACGCTTTGGAAGAATTTAGACAAAGTTAGTCGGACGGGGTCGCCGCAGGTCAACGCAACTGTGATGATTGATTGTAATCTATTCTACCCATGAAATATTACTTACGCACTTTCAGTAATCACCGACTCCTCCCGTCTGGCATTTGATTTATGAAAACGATACAAATATTGGCCGAGTAACAATCGGTGAAAACGGTAACTTATGCTTGTTAATCTAGTTTGGAACAGTGGGGGTGTCAGATAATGGGCGACCCGTTTGTAATTAAATCTTCTAATCAACAGTTCCATTCGTTACGATTAGGAGGACGACCTGAGTGACCAAGGGCTAAGCGTTCGACTGTCGCTCCCAGATGGGCCATTTACACGGATTTAAGATGAACAACGACCTGCCTACAAAGCTGGGCTTAATTGAGCAGGGGTTACTTATTATGCATGCAAATGGTGCGACCGCATTGATGGACAGTGGCTCGCAAGAGAGATTGTGCACATTAATGATTAAACACATAAATACTGGTGATTCACCGGGAACGAAAGAAATTTTGTTGCAGTTGTGAGGGTGATTACGGTGTCTGAAACAAAATTTCTACAATTACACGGTGGAGAAACTTGGCTAGTGCGTGTAAGAAAGGGTTGCATCACTCTGTAATTAGTTGCAGCGGAGTCCTAGGGATTATCGCGCTTTTCTCATTTACAGAGCTCCCTCATAATAAGAACCCGCCTAAAAATACATAGCAGCTCTGAGGGTTCGAATAAGCTGATTTGTAAAATAAATTAATGATCTGGCATCGCAAGAGTCACCTCGAAGCTGTCACATTGCATGTTAGACACCAACATCGCAAAGGGATCCCTAGTTAATTACTTCAGTTGGCTAATTCCCTTTAACGATATCTGTATGCAAAACCAGACAAAAAGACTCGTATATGGTGCTACATCTTTATTTGATAACGAATTGACGATATAGATTTAGAAAAAGAATTTCGTGCCATGTAATTTTGAAAGGTAGTATAGAACATTATAAAATCTAGTAAGCCGTACAGTCTTTTATTTACCACCAAGTATGATCAAGAATTTTTAAATGAGATTTAGAAATCTTCTAAAACATTTTTACATTATTTCACAACGTCAAAATTGATTCCTTGGGTAACTTCTAAACAAGCAGGCTTGCGTGGCTAAGCTCAGTTTCCGCCAATTTTAATAAAACAACTCAATAACAATCAATGTGCCTTTGCAACAACAACTGTATTTTTTTAATAAGTTTATGGGGGGGGGGGGGGGGGTTATACAAGCTCAAGTGAACTTTTTATTTAAACAATAATCCTAAAACAAATGATTTTATTGTTAAGTTTACATACATTCACGGTTACTGTGTTATTTTGCAAATAGCAATTACTTATGTGATTTTCCATACATTATTGGCGACAGCTCCGCTAATAAAAGATGCAGATAATGGTAATTAGCAGTCTGACTGCATGATTTATGGAAAGGATTTTCACGTTTGCTAATGGCATGTAACGTTTACACTGTTCTGTCAATGACAATTGTTTACAGCAAACAATGTTAAGGATACAATTTAATTTTTTTGGGGATGTCGATCAATCGGGTATATGAGGTAAAAAAACACTTTTTGTTCAAACACTTTATTGCGTCATCGGGGATTTCTACAAAGAAGGAATTATAGGACACAGCAGGAAGTATAACATCAGTAAAAACTTGTAGACTTGAGTTGATGAAAACTTGGCAATCACGTATGTTCAAGTTGATGTAACAATGGTAAATATCACAAAATTAATTCTAACAAACTAGTTAAAGTGTAGATGTACGTAGGCTAAAGTTATTGTACAACAAACATATTAAAATTTAACCAAATTGAGGTACTTGTTATCACATTGAATTCTAAACCCAAACATTGAAATACCGAAAATTAATAAATTTGCCGAAAGCCACAAATTTAGATTTGAAATGATAAAGTAATGTAGAAATATATTGAAAAGCAAAAAAAAGTAATAAATTATTGAAAACTTCTCGTTTTATATTTTCTTGTAGTTAAAATCAAGACACTACTTCAACACTTAGTTTAAAGAAGTGTTATGTAATGTAATCGTTTGTGTTATTTGTTGTTGTCATCGTTGTTTTATAGTTTTAAATTTTTTTCGCAATAATGGTTTTTTTTCGATGGCAGCCATCTTAAACATGGAAATTCGAAGTTTTTCCTTACTTTTCTTAGTTATGAGTATAGTCCGGATTTTTAGTCTAGTATTTAGTCAGTATTTAAATTATGAAGCGATCAATTAATAATAATTTCTGGCAAAGTTTCTTTAAATATATAGTTGGCGCATATATTAATTTTAAACGAATTATCTACAAGCTTAGATAGGTAACACATCCATATGTCTGACCTTATGTAGCATGTGTAGGTAAGTTATTATTTATTTGGTCAACTGGAATTGTGTAATATTAAAATAAAATAAATTTAAAAGTACTTCACGAAACAATTTTTTAAACTGCAAAAATACTTTACAATTGAAATGTAAAATAGCAACCACGAATTAATGAAAATAGAGCGTGCAAATTCATTAATACAACGACAAAGTTCCACGAAAGAAAACTTTGAACTATGAGGAACGGAAAACCACCGTTGAATAAAAAACTAAAAAATTGCAGTACACAACAAAAACCTTTTTCTACATTCTTATCCGAAAAAGTAGTTCTCTTTTCCAATACGTTTTACGTATAACTTAAAATATTTTGTAGTGTCCTTTAATCTTTAAAACCGTATCTATTAAAACAAAGACGTTATAAAAATGAGGAGTTTTGGTTGGGACAGCCTGTATAATTTCATAGAACCAAATACGACGTCCCAAAGCGAATATCACAATAAAGACATAATAAAAAGACATGTTGTTAGTACTTTAAACATTCATATGTAAGAAAGGCACATGTTTATAAGAATAGGGTTGTAGGCAAAGAGAAGTGCATGAAACGCAACTTTTTGAAATGACAAAGTGAAATAATAATCCGAAACACAAGGCGCAGCTAAATGATACTTAGTAGGGTTTATGGGCGTCTATAACGGAGCGCTCAGGTGTCCGTGCTCCCAAGCAGGCGATAACAGGGATAAGCGGGTTCGCCCGCCGGGTCCCAATAATCGGGGTTGCAGTGGCGATATATCGCGAAATATCATATCCGCGCGTCAAGGCGAATGGTAATGATTGGCATAAATTTTGCGTAATGAACGCACTTTGCGTGTAGAATACGCGCCTCCCTCTGCCGCTAAAAAGGACATACAATCCCGGTAATAGACGGAATTTGCGTTTCCGTTATGTAAATATGAACGACGTAATGAGCACGCATGCAATCAAGAACATAATTTGTCTTGTTCCATAAGTGTCGTGACACTACGTGCCCTCCGCCGCACTGGGGCGTGTGAAGTGTCATTTAAAACAGACTAACCTAATTGGAATTTGGAGGTAACTTTATCGGAAAAGTGACGATTTCGAAATAGCCGTTCGACGGTGGCTCATTATATCCACATCGGCTGGCAGATATTCGGCGACACATTAGTCATCTGTCACAACCTCCACCGCCGCCGCCACCGTCGAGTTACTTTGCGCCACTCGTCTATTATTGATGCGGTTGAGTCTACAATATTCTACCTCAATTGAATTCAACAGACTGCTCATTGTTTGAGGGTGACAAAAGGCCTTCCTAAAGACGTATTTTGCAAACCGACAGCAGAAAACGCAGCCAACCGCGGATTGCAATCGCGGAAGCGCGTCTGTGTCGGCGGAGACACAACCGTCAAGATTACGAACGATTTATTCTTATTCGTGCTACGCCGATCATTTTCTATCATTTTAGAACGAAGACAATTCCCGAATTTTGTTGATTTATGACCCTTTCCTGGATATTTATTATAGTTGACGTATGAAGAAACAACGTTTTCAAATCCCCTTTTCAGCTGATTTGGTGAAGCTTATTCGCTTTTAGTACCGCCACAGTAAAAATTGTATGGCTTGCTAAGGGCATTTTTGAGCCACATTGGGCGTTATGAGTAGATCAATATATGATTAGTTATTACTAAATAGATAAAAAACAGATTGTGTGTCAGTGTTCCACAAAAGACAGAAGTATAAAACAAGTCTCATTATTGGTTCGTGAGGTTTCACATTGTGGGAATCTGTGAAGAACACAGCAATAAAAGCTTTATTTTCTGGTAATTATAGGAAAAATTGAAAAGGGGAATCATTTGTCAATGTCACACAATTTCAAAGTATGAATGGGAAGTTTCGAATCTTAGTAAGGGTAATTAAAAAAAACGATGCAGGGCAAATACTTTAACAATACTACGTAAAGATGTGTCAAATAAAGAATGCTGGGAAGTGATTTTTATATTGAGATATTTAACTTGTACATAGGGCGGTTAATATTATTCTTCTGGTTTTTCTAACGATGCAGCAAGAAGCATCGTTTGCGACATTTTATGCGCATTTACTTAATTGATTTTATTTTTTCAAAAGCGTGATTTTGCAAACAATTTTTTTAAACCTACCTATCTCACGAGGTAAAACAGACGTAATCCAGACGTGACTATGATGATAATAAATACAAATAATAATTTTCAAACAAAATTTATAGCAACGAAAAACGGGTTGTTAATTTTAATGCAACATTTTTTGTATCCAGCATTTAAAATTTAAGTCTTTGAAATTTCATGAGTAGGAATTTTTTATTCCTCTCGTGCCTTCTGATAATATCAGCAAAGTAATCTAGAATGCGGGAGTAAAATGCTATTTCATTCATTTGTAATTAACATCTACAGAGTAAAAGTAAAAAACGAGGAAATCTCTGGAGAACCGGATTAAGGGTGACTGTTTTTGATTTATGAGTTTGGATGCGAGGAAGTGACGCTGCCATACACAGTGGATTCCGGGTGGCAATCTCGCCATCTCTTCGCACTGGATCAAAATTAAATATGCGAATCTAATTTCTGGGTTTAAAGTACTTAATCAATCACGCGGTGGTTTCAGTAACAGCGATGGACGAAACTGGAGGAGAAGATAACGGGCGCAATACGCGCTACAAAGCACGGAATTACTGGATGACATTTGTAATCACGGAGTCAAATAGGATGGTGTCTGCATGATTTATGGGTAGGCGAAAACATCACCTCCTCCATAATGTGCTAGTGACTACAATAACTTCCATTTCGCCGATCCTGGCTGGAGGAAGTGCAGTTCCCGAACAGTACTTAACTAACAACTCGAGGAGCGCGAGAAATTTAATTATCAAATGCGTCCCACATTAGTTAAGGCTACGTGCGGATTGTTGCAGACGTTCAAATTGACCGTAGAGATCTGCTGATAAATTTACAAGCATTGTGAGACAAGGCGGACGCAGGCCCAGTCGCTTCGGTAATCCGGTGGCATCCATCAGTGCACTCTGGTAATGGCCTCAGAGTGATAATATTCCGGACCGCTTTGCATGCAACCGCAGCTAAGTTCATGAATACGAATCTGGCGTGGCGAATACTCCGGGAGATGCTCTGGCACGCCATGAATAACGAAAACGACAATCAATTTCACAAAGCGAGTGGCCTACACCCTGGATGACCAACGCAATTTCAATCTTTTGTTTCTGAGCACCCTTTGAACCGGCACAACAAAAGTTCGCCAGGCACCCTATGCCTCTTGTTTCATCAGCACCCAGTTTTAATCAAGTGCGACATCATATTCCCCAGTGACCAAAGCACGCACACAATAACTGCGTCCACTGCGTTAACGTGTATATTTTACGGATCTGTGAATCCGCGAGTTATAGTGACTCACGGTTCCGGAAACCCTTTCCTGATTGTGCCGGATTCTAATCGATCTTCAAATCCTGCATCATATTTGCAACTGAATGCCTGATTAGGAAGCCAAGTATCGAAGACACGGGGCTTCTGATGAATCACTGTCGTCGGTGATGGATTGGGTCACATCAAATTCCCATCAGCCGACACCGATCCATCGGTCCTATTTAGAGTTGGTAGTCACCGTTTATTGTAATACCGATGCTGTTTCTTATTGCATTTGCATACGTGAATGATGACGGGAAGTCGAGACATATTTGTCAAGCTCGCCTCATCTACTGACCAACTGACCGAGCACGACTCGGCGTAATGAACCGCGAGGAAAGAAATTCCCGCAAATGCGAATACATCTCCGAGTCATTTATGTATTGTTATCGGTCCACGAAAACAAACGGAATGTCCGCGTCTTGCTACAGATAGCGAAGAGTTTATAAAACACGAAACAAGACGATAAGTCGCGCTCACTTTTTATTAGGGTGCAGAATGGAGTTCGGCCAGGGTCAGCCCGAGTCGGTGATCAATCACTAGGCACCGCATCCGCAGGGACTCGCCTGATGGACTATGTAATATGTAATGTTTAAGATGTTAACTGGTGGTTTAAAGCATTTCTCCCGAGGGCACTTTGTCCGAGATAAGTGTGGACAAATGAGATGGGCTCTAGAGACGAAAAGCTCTTGGAAACACATAAGGCAACTGGATAATTTTCTATTTTTAGGCATTTACGAGTGAGGAGAAAAATTTAAGTTACTTAATGTAATTTCTTTGTATTTGAATTAAAATTAACATTTGAAAATTTCTGTATACGCGTTTTTCACGAAAAAAATTTATGTTTTAAAAATCTAGAAACATTTTAAATTCTAACATTTTTGAGTCCTTCCACCGGACAAATGATTAAAATATGAACATTTTCCAGTAAATCATCAATTGCCACTTCTGAAATGAAATGTTTAGTTCTATTAGCTTCGCTGGTTCTATACTATACCAAAACAAAGACCGTAAGCGCATTCAATGCTACATATTAAAGTAAAATGTATTGTATATAACAAATAGAAATCATTTGTTTAATGTTTACAGTTATATACACGTGCAATTTATTATTGTTTAAATATTGTGCTATTATCGTTATTGCTAATAGAAGCAGCTGTAATAACATTGAAATAATCCGCACAAATAAAATTATATTAAATTTCATAGTTCAAAGTTTTTACTATTTAATAAACACAGATTTGAATTTTTACTTTCCCATACAGTAAGGAAAGTTACCATTTCATGCAGATTTTCGAATTTCAGGTTTTATCGGAAAGACGCGTTTTGGGGTCCAAGAAACCCAAAAAAGTGCTTTTTCAAAAATGTCTGTCTGTGGGTGAGTGCGTGGGTGCGTGAGTGGGTGGGTGCCTTAGTTTTCCTATATCTCCGGCACTCCTTGTCTGATTTTCATAAGATTTGGTGTGTTGAAGTTTCTTAGTTGTAGGTAGTTCTTTGTAAGATTGTTAATCGGAACCGGAATCGGAAACGGAAATTAGACCTATTTTTCGGTATAGATTTTTTCTAAACACTTTTTTGAAATTTTTAATACATAGCGTTATAGTGCAGTCTAAAGACAAATCAAATGCTTTTTTCTCAGATGCTTTATCTTGAAAATCAAGACCGCTACGAATTTTTGAAAGTTTTAACTTTAATGCCCGATTACACAAAAAACAAAATATCCAATCAATGGAAATTGTTATACTATTTAATAGACCTTATTAAGTATAATCGAGTGATGCATAAATATTTTTAGAAATATGAAAATTATAAATAGACTAGCGGCTCAAAGTTTTGGACATTTTGAAAAAATTATTCCTTAAAAACAACCCACACCATTATTTTTGAAACTTTCTGTTCTTTGTTTTGTAATACTCTCCCAAATTTTACTCTGACGCCTTCTAGGAATTTTTGAAAATTTTGGAATTGATTAATTTTTTTATTCGAAAACGCAAACGCCAATCGTTATAAACTTTAAACAATTAAATAGCTTGCTTAAAGTAGTTTATTAGAATTAACAAGAATTTTCAACTATATTAAAAATTAGGGGAAAAACGAAACGTTTTAATTTGAACAACGCATTTTCGGGAAGTTACGTGAGTTTAACTAACGCCTATCAATTAGATCTAATAAAAAAATATTTTTCATTCATTGCATAATTTTGATACCTATAAATAAAGTTGTTACAACCATTTGTGATCCGAGGTCGTGAGCACATTAACTATCTTAGCGGCTTTACGTAGTCGGCGAGCGCGCCGTACGCAACCAACGAGTTTGGAGCGGGTGGTTTGTATCGACTGAAGATGATTAAATGTAATTTTCAATCACTTCTTGACGCGAGAATATTTAAAACGTAAAAAAACTGGAAATGTAGCAGCGACCCGTTTCGGCTATTTTTTTACTAAACCCATTATACTTATAAAGTGCTGAATTTCAAATCAAAATTTCAGAGAAACTGCATGTCTGTGTTAAAATTTTATTTTATAACCTTTGTTATTAAATCCGAAGAACTAAATATTAAAGTTCTAACACATATATTGCATATAATGAACTTCATTGTAAACAATAGGGGAAATTTAGGTGAAAAATAATTAAACACGACATTTCTTACTAAGCCACTTTTTACTACTTTACCATTTCATATTAGAGTTTGTGCTTTCGTATTTACTGCATAAGGAAACTTTGTTATCTAAATCTGAAGTTTTATAAAGCAGCTTTTACGGATAACGCTTTAAGGGAAATGCTTCTGAAAGATAGATAGATAGGTAGAATATCCCTTGACGATGTTTTGAATTCGTTAGTCTGTTGGTGATCAAGGAATTTTAGCACTTGCTTTATTTAATTCACATCATTTAACATTTAAACTGCGATGTAAACACGAACTATCTAATCTAAAGCGCTTTATTAATAGAAATCAAACAAGCTGGGGGCTGATCTCCCATATGATGCGCGTCCTTATACCTTCAATGCATCCATGAATAATTCATTTATCTCGATCTCAATTCACTTTGAATGTGTGCTGCCATATACATGTTGTATGATCTGTGTATACACGCGAGATGACGAGATGAGTTCGCAAAGTTGACATGGCTCCGGGCAAGTTGTTCTTGACGTCCAAAGCTTTAAAGCTCCGGTAGCAGCGCACTAACCGGACACTGCTTGATGCTGCTAAGCGCCATAGGCGCCGCATCGCTTTTTAACCGATTGATAATTAAAGCACAAATAATAGGACAGTTGTGGATCCGTTCTTGTGTACTTTGCGCTACTCAAATATTTGTCTCGTGTAACTATGCGATGATATAATTACGAATCAATTATTAGCATACGGCCTATGCACTTAGTAAATTGGACGCGCTGCATAAATGAATTAATGTTAATCACACCATTACGCACAGAGAGCAAAATAATTTTGAACGGGCAAGAATAATGCGATATGGGGCTTATATTTATGACAATGTTGCTATGGTATTTGTAAAGTGTCAATGTATAATTTGGTGGGAGATCGCCTCATTTTTAATCGCGATGACATGAATAGCGGCTTCCTGGCTCGGAACTCGGCTGAGGGATCACCTCATTTAGATGCCGTTCTCCAGGATATTAATTGAAAATGACAGAGTGTATTAATATGATTCTGTCTGGACTTAGTTATAATAAGCGTATTGCGAGTACTCTAAAATTGCTGTGATAAATTGGGTCTATAATAACTATCACAATGGGCTCTAAGATGTTTCATTAATGCCTTATTAACGTCACTTTTTTTTGGGAATACTTGGTAGTTTGTAACCACTCGTGAAATAAGTAATAGCTATTTAACTAGTAGGAATTTTAATACATGACAAAAAATTATTTAATTCCCAAGCTTCTGAAATCAAAAAAGTTATTTAGAATTACAAACCAAACTCAAAATTTTAACAGTCTTCATGATTTGTTTCTCAAATTTAACTTTTGCTGAGTGTAAGTATGTACCAGCTTTACTTTATTGTTTGCGAAACAATAAAAACTTACTCACCACATAAATTTTAGAGGCAAATAAATCACTGTACGTTTAGAGAAACATGTACTGGATTATTTACCTTTATAAAAATTTATAGGTTGTTTTGAATTTCGTTTGCGTAAACTCGCCAATTACCCTATTTCAAGCTGTGAATTGTGAAGTGCAATGTTCAACTTTGAATTTTTGTTTCATTGCTACGTGATATAAGAATCAACAATTACCAATAAACAATAATACCACCCGGCAATCTAAAACTGGAACATAAGCAAGAATGTTTACATTTGAAACACGCGTAATTCCAATAACTTATAATAATAGCACAATTAAAATTCACTTATAGAAACTACATATATGTTTACAAAATTCGTGATATCTAAAATATTGCATGTAGACATCTTAACAAGCAAAAAGACTCCACGTCTAAATTAGATTTTAAATACTTTCGTTGCACTACACAGGATGTATCATCAAATTGCTTGTTTGCAGAGATAAGACGATGATGGTTAAATAAATTAGAGAAAAGTTCTGCAATTTTATGTCCACTAGTAATCTAAAAAGGAATTGGAGCTATCTCGCTTAGTTTCGCAAAGAACTAAATAAAAACTGAGAATTTGGATTTTTTGTTCGGCTATAACTCATTTGTCGTTTATTTTACATATTTCTAGTTCACGCAATATTAGGATCCTTTTTTATACTAAATCTTATTGTTTTATCAGATTTGGTATAACTTCTACCATTATTTATTTTCGACTGTCAACGTTTTCATTATGGACTGCATTTTAATATTGTGCCTAGGTATTTGAATGGAGTTTTTTTATTCTGCTTTCAACGATGTGTCACACTTTGCATTTTGTTTAAGTTTTAAGCATTTTATTAAAGAAAATAGAAATTTCCTGAGTACCATGAAAAGACCGTCATTTAATTTGTTTAAAAAAAATTCAAGTATGCCATGAACGGACGGAATTAAAATAAAGCATTACTTTTATTTACTTTGACGGTTAGATACATAAAAGGTGTTGAAAATTTCATAGAAGTCATATAGAATCGACAGGATAGGTTATTTTTTTCCAAAATACACTGAAAATTCCACATTTATGTTTGTAAACAACATAACAAATTTGAATAACAGGTTAAATAAATACAATAGATAATACTCAAATTGCACTCATGCAAACAATTATTATAAGTAATTTTTCTAATTACAAGACAGATTTGAAACCTTTTTGCTCAGAAACTCGTCTAATATGAACTTTAGGAATTTCTGGGAATTTTTGTAATCCGTGTGTTAGAAAATTGGTCATTCATTTGTTTTTGAAAAAAACAACTTACCCTACTGCCTATGCTCAAATCAATATTTCCAGAAATTTTTACATACCTAATGTATCTAAACGTCAAAATAAATAAAAACAGTGTTTTGTTTTAATTCCACAATAACATTCAGTTCATGGTATGCTGTAATTTTTTTTTAAATAAATTAAACGCCGTGGTCTTCTAAAGCACTCATAAAATTTTGGTTTACTGTAATAAATTGCACAAAACTTAAACAAAAGGCAAAGTGTGACACATTGTTGAAATCAAAATAAAAAACTCGATTCAAATATGAAAATATTAAAATGAAGACTATATGAAAAAAAAGTTAGCAGTCGAAAATGAACAATGGTAACAGTTATAACAAATTTGATAAAAAATTTAGATTCAGCATAAAAAATGTGTCCTAATAATGCGTTAACTAGAATCATGTAACATAAATGACAAATGCGTTATAGCCAAAAACAAAAAATCTAAAATTTCATTTTTTTCAGTTTATTCAGAAACTAACCAAGATAGCTCCAATTTCTTTTTAGATTGTTAGTGTGCATAAAATTTTGCAACTTTCCTCTAATTTAACCGTCTCTTCAAATAAGCGAGATCCCAATAGTTAACACGCAATTTGATACAACCTGTATACTGTATGAATCATTTAGATGCTGTTGAATAGCAAAAGTAGATCCACAACTTTGGTCTTCTTGCTCGTCAGACTTAATTTATTTCGACTTCTTTGAATACATAATTTTACGGCTAAGTAAACACACCGAAATGATGCTTTTAGATCTTGGAGAAACAGTGTACAGGAATTGAAATTGCCAAAAAAATAATTCATGTCGAAGCCGTCTCTGTATAGCGCATCTATAGATAGAGAAAATAAGCAATATTGTTATCTGTGCGGTAATATCTGCGGTTCGTTTAGCAGGCAGGAGGTGAGCGCATCAGAGAGTCCGGAATTAAGAGAACTTCATTAGTGCCCTAATACGCGATAACCGCGCTCTACGTTCGTTAGGCTTTTAATTATTGCGGGTGTTCACGCATTACAGAAGTTTATTAAAATATTTCATTTCGTTCTGTACAATAAATGGACACAACGCTATGATCATTGCAATGAACCTTTTAAACGACGCTGCGAATACTACTTTTAGGGGTTGTTATGAAAGTAGCTAACTCGAACATGTGTGACCAAAAATGTATGTTTGCGGAACGACGTGGGGTTACCTTCGGTTTGTGCAAGCAAGATGCGAGATCAAAGCGCCTTTTCAATCTCTTACGCCGCGTCTCGAAATAACAAAGATACGGTAGCTTTGAATGCGAGTTTACATTTCCATATAAGGAGTTTCCACAGATTGCTGGAAAACAAACATAGAAATGCCCGAGTAAATATTCGAACTGAAATAAAACTTATCGCAATCGGAAAGCTTTTTATAAAGTCTACAGTACGTGGAGGACGCTCCAAGCGATCTCTAGGGCTCGCTGACCGGAATTGAGTTTGGGACATTGATAAAAGCCAACAGACAAATGGCTGTTGCAAAATGCAGCATCCCGTTTCGAAGATAAGTCGACCATTTCGTTGGCCGAATTAGGACACAAACGAGACAGTAGATTGATAAGAGACCAAAGAAATGGATCGGAGGATGGTGACCATTAAGACCGGACTGATAACAAATTAAACAGAAGCAGTAACCACCACCAGATGGGTCACGGTCCAGGACGCGCTCCCACGACGAGCAGACACCGGAACTTGCTTGAACGCTGCTTGACCGCAACCAAACACCTCCTTGTCGTGTAATAAACTTCAACCATACTATTCTTACAATCACACCAGTTTAACTGCATTCGAGAATAAATAAGTTTATTTAGAAAAAAACAGACCACAACTATAACAATGCTTCTTCCACCTGTATTTAACTCCGGAGACTCTTCGTCATAGATGACAGAGCAATGATGACATTCAGCTGAAGTGAAGGAAAAGCGCACAAGCAAAAAACTGTAGTTTGTAAGAAGCAGGAACTCTTTTCAATGTACCCTGCACAAATTTTATCCATTATTTCAAATTGAAGAACTATTGGAAAAATGCATTTACTTATATTCCAAAACACTTTCAGTTTCAATCACTCATAAGATCACTGTTTTTTTAGTTAATATAACAATAACTCAAAAACAACAACCTTAAAAGCCGGCCAAGCTATATTTTATTAGCTAAATCATATCTGGTCACTCAAAGAAAAATATTGCAAGAAAAGCAGTTTCACAAAACAGGCCAGTATGTCCCGAAGACACAATCTCTGAACAGCGAAAGACTCTTGTTATAAGACATCTGACGAATTTCAAGTGTGCCATCACCATTAAAACGACGCCCAAGGCGGCGTCCAATCATTCAATAACTACAAGTGTAGCGGGCTTTGGCAATCAGTAGCTGGGGCTTTGGAAATCTTCGTGGGGCTCGCGGCGATCCTGAGGGTCTTTCTTGTTAAGCGCGATCCGGGGCGCCGGTAACGCTCACCAGCACACGCGTATCTGCACGTGCCTAGACTTACGATTGGCACTCGAACTGAACTGCATGCTGACTTTTTGTTTCCTTTCGCTCAGTGTCGCTATTGTATTCAATATGGCACTGACGGCACAGCAACATACAGTTAATTGATGAAATGAAAATAAAAGTTGCTGCATTTGCATTTGTGTTACTTAAAATAGTTATTTGTGAAATGTGGGTGAGTGTGTAACGCTTCTACTGGTGAAAATACTTCAACGATTTTGATGAAATTTTAAGTCAACAGGTATATCGACAATTGTAGTTTTATTTAAACTTTTCAAAAAAATCCGAAACCAAAAACGGAAGTTAGACATGTTTTTTTGGTAGGGTTTTTTTTGAAAAACAAAATTTTGGAAATTTTAGCCAGTGACCTGAGAGAAGAACTTAAGATAAATAGAATTTTTTTTTACCGAACTCTTTAGCTTCAAAATGGCGGCCGCTACAATTTTTTGAAAATCTCGATTTCAATGCCCATTTACTCAAAAAGTAGTTGTCTGATCGGAATCAGCTACAACTTATTTGAAAGCACTTTGTGGGTAGTATACAATGAAGTAAAATTAATTTTGTAAATCCTAAGACGATCGCATTGGCGCTGCTTCAAATTTTAAAAATTTTCAAAAAAACTTTTTCAAAAACTTTTCACACGTTTGTTTTTAAAAGTTCTGAGCCGATAGAACTTGCATTGAACTACAATTTTGTTTTTTACTTATCTCCCAAATTTCACTCTGACGCCTTCCAGGAATCTTTGAAAAATGTGAAATTGATTAATTATTTATTCAAAAACGTAAACGTCGATCGTTATAACCGTTTATCAGTTGAATAGACTATTTGAAGTACTTTATTAGGATCAGCAAGAATTTTCTATTTTAAAAATTAAGAAAAAAACGATACTTTTTAATATCAGCAACCCAGTTTTCAGTATTTACGTGATTTTAACTACTCCTATCAATGAGCTTTAGTTAAAAACCAGTTTTTGCATCGTTTGCACATCTCAAATAAAGCTATTTGAGCAACGTCTGTTCGGCAGCCCAAACGGAATTGGTAATTCATCGAAGGGCGCGGCAGACGCTTACCTTGCTTTCGTGAGGTTGGTCGCTGCTTCTATGGATAGAGTTACGGTACGGAAACCAATTGCACAGGGTATCGCAAATTCAAATTTCCGCTATTTGTTTTCTTAGAAATCTAATACTCGCTGAACTATACAATGCTATAATTATTAAAAATTACACTTTTGCAAATACGGAAGTATTAATATCTAGCATAGAAAAGTTTACTCGAAGTCTACACTTCAGCTTTTTTAAGTATTATATAGTATTTATTATGTTGATGTCGGCTTAATTAGGTTTTGTTATATTTATCAAAAAATGTAACGAACAACATTGTTGTTTTGATGGATTCGAGGCTTTACGTTGACTGTTTCTGCAATTGTTTCTTCAATAATTTCTTCATTTCAGCGCTAGTTATTTCAACATATAATAGCTTCGGAAATAATGTATTCAGTAATGTCTACTTCTGACACTTCCTTAATAGTTCAATTAAACACTTATACTGGCGGTTTTCTTAATAGAATACTTTTCGAGCCACGTTTTTTTAGTTAAATATTTCTTCATACCGTATTTTTCTTCCGTTGGCCTTCTTTAATTAAATATGTTCAAACTAAAGCTTTCAGCGACCGTTCTGTAAAACTTTCACTTTTTTGAAGATAAAAACATCGCTCCTCCAGGCAAGCGTTGTTTGGAAGCCCATTTTGGGAGACCTGGAACAAACCCGTTTGGAAATTAAAGCAGTTGATAGGTTCTGTTACAAATTGTATATGATATCATTAATTTTCCTTTGTGTAAAACCAGAATTATTTTGACAATTGTCAAAGAAAAGTACCAGCAGCATAATTCACGTATTTTATGCCCTTGCAGGCCCCTTAAGGATATGTAGATTGAGCAGTAAACACGGGTTGCTAAATCCCTATGCTAAGGCGTAAATTGTGTCAGAGAACAATCATGCGGTACTTGTCCTGTTTCACCAGATTAGTGTTCAAGAAATACGGGCTTTAATGGTTACATTGCTGAATCTAACTTTACTGCCTATCTCTGTTTAAGTACGGTTACTTAATTTAGGGATACGTATATAAACCGAAGCAATGTAAATTTAGCCAAACAACAATGGTAATGTAGGATTTCTGAATTTACATAACTTCAGTTGTCATTTTAAGGATGTTCTAGTAAATTGTAAATGGAAAAATCTGTTGAGCAACCACCACAAGACATTCCTCGCATAGGTCCACTGCTTCTGTTCGTATCCTCCGATCCATTATACTAGATTATTTTTTATTGTACAAGTGATGTTACTTTGTGCAGGAAACCAATAAAATCAAAACTTCCAGAAGTGAGAGCTTAAAGAAAATAAATATTCCTGCCATTATATCACGTCTTCATGACAATAGTGCGGTTTACAGGTGTTGCTTTAATAAAGGGATTGATTCTGATGTTTAGGAGTTGATTCAATTCGAGGGCAGTTTAAAAGTGTTGCTTTAATCAAAAGAATTTCGTGATTACGAACAATTTTAGAGCTTGGATTTCACTTGAGGGTTGCTTTAATAAAAAGGATCAGTCTCATTTTTAAAATTTTTATATTTAGGGGTTGGAATATACTTAAGGGTGGTGTAAAGGTGTTTCTTTAAAAAAAGGGAATAATTCTCGTCGTTTTAAATTTTTTTGTATTTTAAAAATGGCGATGGTTTGTTATTAAAGGGAAACCTCGCTTGCCAAGTTTGAATTCAAAATTAAGAAAGACATGACAGTGCGAGTGCAGGGCCGGCGGAACCCTATGACGGTGTTTCTGCACAGGTGGGGCAAATATCAGGGGCGGCAAGTCGTCGGCTTTCCATTTTCCGCATGTGAAATTATTTTTTATACTATTATTTTCTATGAAGTGTCGACAGGACAATAACACTCCTTGAGTATACATAACATACTTTATTACTTCAGCAATATTTATTTATTTTAACCCTATACGTATTTCGACATGTTTACATGAATATATAACCTTTGATAATTAGTGCTTCGGTCTCGTCGAGACTAGTCTCGATCTCGTTTCGAAATTCTAGACGAGATCGAGACCGAAGCACTAATTATCAAAGGTTATATATTCATGTAAACATGTCGAACTACGTATAGGGTTAAAATAAATATATATTATCTGTTCAAGACCGAGACTTGGGTGGTCTCGGTCTCGTCGAGAGTATCGTCGAGAGTCTCGATTTTTCTGAATATTTGGTTTTTGTAGAAACTACTTATTGTAAGTTATACGGAAAAATGTAATGAAGTGTACTATTTGAATGCGCAAGTGCAAGTACTTGCAGCGCGCGATAAACCTACTTCATATAAGAGTGCGAGACGGCGGAGTATCGTAAGCGATGGTCCGGTGACCCTGACCCACCGTATTGCAGACCAAACTCCTCATTGGAGTGTAGCGCCACCGACTTTACTTTATTTTATATCGTTTTATGATGTATGGTTTATCCTTTAAAATTTTAAAATATTTTTTTCGGCCTTCAACTGTTCAGGTAACAAGCAAAAGGAAACCTCATAGAAGTTATCTTTCTATTTGAAGGTTGTTTCTATTGTCAATTAACACGTCCATAAAGAGATTAAAACCAAAATTTGGAAGTTCTTTAAAAAACTAAAAATTGTTGGGGGGGAGACTGAAAGGTAGAGAGTCGCGCTTGCGAGAGATATTACGGATACGATTTTAAAACCAAATTAAGATCTTTGCGTTAAGACGTCTGAGCTGTAAAGTGCATGCACACAAACAAAGGTACAGGTAGAGACACAGGCACAGGTAGAGGTACAGAGTACGCACAAAACACGCACGCGCACACATACATAGTGCGCAGCGCCCGCATTATCGGTCTCCCAAAGTATATTTTACTTTAGGCATAATTTTTGCATCGGCGGATAAGCCTGAAGCAAAAAATGTCTATGAAAGATAGAATTTACTCGAAGCCCTTGAACACATACATTAGCTTCCTGTAGTATTCCGGTTAGAGGCGAGAACGTTAAAAATCAAAAATACGTTTGTGCCAATGTAAACATTCGTTTCGATATTATCACCCGTCGGATCCTGTTTTGCAATTCATTAGAAAACTTTTAAAAATAAAAAATATCTTCAAATTTTTGTTATCGTAATCCGCTAACACAAAAACCATTTATCCCTTAATTTTAGGAATAATATATATTCAGAATTCATATCGAAAGCGATTTGTCAAGATTTACGTGTATCTATTACTTGTGTTACTCCACGGACAAACTAATGATTGATAGTAGTTCAAGCATCTTTCGCCCTGCGAAACGTTCCATCAAAATACATATTCTAGATTCATTCAGCGTAGTAATTACATTGACTCGTGCTCGTAAGATTTTGCGATTTAATTTAAGGTCTAAATCCATTACCCGCCTCCCCCATTTTATGATTTAGTTAGTATTAAAACTCATTATATTAGCTTCCACAGACCAAAATCAGAATTAGGAATTAAGGGTGCGTATTATGCGCTTCATTCAGGTATCTCTTCGATTGAAATTCATCCCTAACTTGATATTGATAATATTTGTTATGAACGGGTCGGTAATCACGCATAATTCTTCAAGCTTAGCGAATTCAGCAGATGCGTCTGTAAAATGTTCACTTAACTATTATATAATTTGGGGGAAGAATCTATTGTGCGGAAGAATAACCCTTTATTGTTAACAGTTGTCGATTTAATGCAGCTTTTTTACTTAACCCTGGCCAATTTTCACTCAATTTAATCTCGCCTTTGTTCTTAAGGAAATTGGTTAAAGATTATCTTAGTACCAACGAAAGGGTTTCGAGAGGTTTCGTCACGGATTAATTTTACTTTTCAACGGCCGTTTAAATTTGTTGGTTAGTATAAGCCTAAAGCCACTGTAAATAATTGTTGGTCAATGAAATTACTTCTCGGAGGTTATAACGATTCAGTATGCAGTTTTACGGGCAAAAATGTCATAAAATAAATAGTCCGTCATCTATCACAATGATAGGTGACAAGTATGTTGCAAGTGTAGAGCAAAGAATGCACTTTTTGTGTTATTACCGTTGTAAAAGTCAACTGTTCTCAGCATCACCTATGGCGGCTTCTGCTTCAATCTCTTCAAGAGCTGATAGTTTCCTGGAACGGCGTCGTATCGATATTCCCGAATTATGTCGGTGTCATCTTTCGCAATTTATACTACTTCTTTTGTTCGCAAAAAGGTCGATGACTGCCCATTACACTTTTTATACTTAACAGAACACACAGTAAATAATGCTATATGAGACCTATACCATGGTTATTGGAATATTAAAGAAGAGGTTGGAGGAATTAAAACACTTCCCAAGACGCCAAAGATTAGTTAGTGTATTTTGATATTTTTAATGTTTAGCATTGAGGAGGATATTATGACGAGCTCCAAAACTATGGAAAAATAAATTCTTAACGATTTCCTTTTTACTCTTCCATAATTTACCTAGTATTGAAATCGCGAACAAAAAAATATTGATTCTAAGATTTTGACACACATTGAATCCTTAGATAGTTAGAAACATTATTTTGTTACCTGCACAGTCTGATAAAAGGCGCTAAGAGAAATGCAATGCCATTTTCTAGCATTCCAATTCAAAATAACGGCTCCTACAATATATTTTTTAAATTTTGGCTTAACGTCTCTTTATTCAAAAATTAATTCTTACTCCTATGCGGACATCAAATTTGGTATCGTAATATTTCGAACGATAACAATTGTTGAGAGCAAAATTGTCATTTCAAAAATAATTCTCAAAAATTTCTAATTTTGTTCTGTTGTACAAACTCCTTAAGATTTATATTTTCATGCTTACATAACAAATTTAAATAATAACATCAACCTGCTATCATCAAAAGAAAATGTGAAATTTCCATATTTTGCTTCGCGCTAGATATACAGCAAAAATTTATTGGAAACAGTCATCCAAAATAAATAATAACTAAGTAAATACCTCCAGATACCATATTTCACATAAAAATTGAACTATTATTTATTTCTTTTTATATTTACGCTGTCTGAAATTACACTCATTTTTACTTTCCCATACCTTCGTTATAAAGTATTGATTTCACCAAAATTTTCGAAATCTAGATTTTAACGGAAATACACGTTTCGGGGTTCAAGGAACCCAAAAACTGCTTTTTTTTAAATGTCTGACTGTGTGTGTGTGCGTGTGTGTGTGTGAGAGAGTGTGTGTGTGTGTGTGTGTGTGTGGGTGTGTGTGTGTGTGTGTGTGTGTGTGTGTGTGTGTGGGTGTGTGTGTGTGTGTGTGTGACGCCTTTAAAGTGGAAAGTACTAGACCGATTTTGATAAAATTTTAAATCAAGAGGTATATCGAAAATTGTAGTTCTAGTTAAGCTTTAAAAAAAATTTTTAAACTGAAAACAGAAGTGAGACAAGTTTTCTTTACTAGAGTTTTTTTCAAAACTAAATTTAGAAAACTTAAGCACTTTAGCTTCAAAATGGCGGCCGCTGCGATTTTTTGAAAATCTCGAGTTTAACGCCCATTTATTCAAAAAGTAGTTGTTTGGTCGGGTTCAGCTACAATTTGTTTGACAGCCCTTAGTGGGTAGTATACGATGAAGTAAAATTTGTTTCGTGATCGCTATGGCGCTGCTTCACAATTTGGAAAATTTTCAAAAACATTTAAAAAAAATTATTTACCGTTTTTTTTTAACTTTTTGATCCGATAGAGCTTGCAGTGAACTACAAATTTGATTTTTAATAATCTTTCAAATTGTACTCTGACGCCTTTCAGAAATGTTTGAAAAATTTGAAATTGATTATTTATTTATCAAAAACGCAAACGCCAATTGTTATAAACTATTAACAGTTTGAGAGACTATTTGAAGTATTTTATTAAGATCATCGAGAATTTTAACGTATAAAAAAAAATTAGAAAAAAAACTACTTTTTAATATCAACAACGCGTTTTTCAGCAGTTACGTATTTTTACTACTACGCGTATCAATTAGGTCTAGTTAAAAAATATATTTTTCAATCTTTGCGTATTTTTGATAACTGTTTAAATAAACCATTTATATCGACTTTTAGTCCGAAACCCAAAGCGCATTTAAATTAGCTGTAGGGCGGGCGGTTCCGTTCTTAACATTCTTATGCGGTATGACATCGTAGGGTTGCTTATAAAACTGTTTTTTTTAGAAATCTAACATACGGTGAAATGAAAGAAAAGCTTAAGGCAAAACGAAAACGTTTTTACCGGATTCTGTATCTTCAAAATGGCGGTCGCTACAACTTTTTGAAAATCTCGAATTCAACGACCACTAACTCAAAAAGTAGTCAGCATCTGCTGCATCTTGTTTGAGAGCCCTTTGTGGGTGCTATACGATGAAACAAAATTAGTTTTGAAAATGTGAAAACTATCGCATTGGCACTTCAAAATTTTGAAAATTTTCAAAAAAATATTATTCAAAAACTGGCCGCACGATTTTTTTAAACTTTGTATGCTGTTAGAACGGAAGATTAGCTACAACTGGATTTTTTTTGTAAGCTATAATTTCACTGTGGAGCTTTTTATGAATTTAGATGGATGAAATGGAGAGGGTTGCCTATATAGCTTGCTTTCTTAGAAATCTAACGGTTTGCGAAATGTACAACGTTATAATTATAAAATTTACACGTTTGCAAATACGGTGTGTATTAACATCTAGTATGGGAAAGTCCACTCGAAGTCCACACATCAACTTTGTTTGGTTGAATCCAGTCGATGAATGTGGATGCCGCGTAATAAATTCTGTAGCTACAACTTTTCTGTATATTTTCACCGATGAATCTAATTATTTCCACTTTTTCAAAAGTGTTAAATTTGGCTCAAATATAACAACTAACAGAAAATGATTAATAGTGATGTTTTTAATGACAGCAATTATCATTTTTTTCCATGGCACTCTTCGCATAAACTGCAGAGAGAAAATTAAACTTGGCGTTAAAATTAAAAAAAAAAAAGAAATAAAAATCAAAATTTTCTTATAAAATTTGGTATATGACCCCGTCTTTTGATTCTGAAGAACTTTTCCAGATACCTTTCTGCTGTATCTCCAACGCGAAGCAATAACGGACCGACCGACGCGACGATTCAAACCCTAAAGCTGCCGAACATGACAAAAGCATTCTGATCTTATGTAACAACTGTCAGTCCTAGACCTTTAAGATCGAAAATATATTTTGAATGCAGAAAGGTTAGCATTTTTGAAGAATGGGAAAACCCAAACCAATTGCTTTGTTCATCTTTTGAGAACCATATGAAAGATTGCGAATTTTGGAGAAAACATTGTAAACTCGTTTTAAGAATTTTCCTGGAAGTCTATTGGACACATTTAGTACTGGTGGATGCTGGACGTTAAAAGTCGGTTTATAAATACTGTTTGTGAAGGGAGTTCAGAAAAAGCACACTAATTTAATTTAACAGTTTGAGCAAAGTAAGAGCTAACAGCTTCTTTGAAAGGGACCGCCGAAAGCAACATCCGTCGTAATCATATTCGTTTGTATTGCAAATGCGTTTTTTTCTTAGATTCCTAATTAAGAGCCCTCTAAATTGTCAACTACAATGAGACGACCTCACTAACCCTTTCTCCATAAATTTTGCCCGAATATTGCCGTGTACTGCGAACCCCACAATAATCGGGTTTTATGTCGCACCGTTGTTATGTGCCATTAAAATCACCTACAACAATCAATTCTAATTGCATTGCCCTATAAAGATGCGCGTACACGTTGTATAAAGGTCTCCCGCTGATGCAGTTACTCTTTAAGGACCTCTTAGCTCACCAGGACACAGCTTGTGCAATTAACCTAACCTATAAACCGATCCGTATTATTACCTTACGTCTTAATAACGACTACATTATAAACGTGCTCTCGGACACATACATGCCATACATAAACTTTAATTCAAGTACGAAAATTAAGTAATAAACCACGGTGGAAAATATTTAGGGTTGCTACCCTTATGAGTGACCAATACTGAAATTCACTGAAATGAAACTGGTTCATATGTTATAAATTTATAATATAACAAAGAGCAAAGTTTGTTGAAGTTGAACAAGAAGTTAATGTAAGTTTCGAAAAATGTAAATGTATTTTAGGTCTGTAGTCAATGGTGAAACTATTATTAGGCGAGCGGACATCAGGAAGCTTAATTTCAGTTTAAGAACACGCTAAATTAATTTTATTAAGTATCATCAAGTGCCCAAGAGTTGTTAGCGCATTTATTATAATTTTTAACTCTGTCGGCAACATGTGCAATCACGGCGAGATTATTTACCAAGTTAAAAATCATTTAAAAACTGCTCGAGATACACACAAAAAGAGGCCTAAGTGACCTGGCACTTTTAAGTATTAAATCTGAGAAAGCTTCTAAACTGGACAAGAACTAGATAATGTAATTATTTGACCACACAAAAGTAAGAGAACAAAATATTATTATTATGTTTTATTTTTTAGTGACTTATTTTATTAGAATGTGTTGTGTGATAGTTTTTGTTATTTACTATTGACCTGTCTAAATATCTTATCTACCTATATAATATATAAACGCGAATAGTGTTCAAAATTTGGACTATAAAAATTGATCTGTTTACGTTGTATATAAGTGCTACAATCGTGTAAGTATACATTCCGCCAGTTAAATTTTCCATGCAAATAGGGAGCAGAGATCACTTTTTGAGTAGCTCGGTTTGTTTGTCTAATTTTAATTACTGGAATGCCAACACATTTTGTTTTCATAACGAACACATCATTCAGTCCCTCTAAACAGTTAAACAGTTAGCTTACAAGAATTATAACAATCCCAAATTTATTTATACAACTTTCTTTACAACCAACAGCTAACTGCAGCTGATTTTATTGCTAATATAATATTTCTTTGTTAAGCGCGTCTTAAACTTTACAAGAAAATAGCAGAACCTGTGGACTACGCCACACGCTTTCCTTAACATACAATTGCTAGCTGCGGCTTATTTTATTGGTCATATGATATTTCTTTGCTAAGCGCGACTGAACCTTTACAATAAAATAGCACAACCTTTGTACTACGCCACACACTTTTCTTTGCAAATAATTGCTAACTGCAGCTGATGTATTGCTAATATAATTTTTTTTGTTAAGCGCGTTTTAAACGTTGCAATAAAATAGCAGAACTTGTGGGCTAGGCCGTACGCTTTTCTTTATAAACAATTACTAGCAAATTTATATACATATTGATGTAATTTATACATTCCGCCGGTATTAGTTTCGTGGTACCGATTATACTGCTTGACTGTTACATAACATTGAAACCCGTAAACATAATAAATAAGGTACGTCGTCACTAAACGTTGAGACAGAGGGAGGAGATCCGGGTTTACTATAAGCCCGTTACTCTATCTATTTTATTTGCTCATTTATTATTACAAAAAACACAGAGAGCATAGCCCACGGGTTTTTATGTTAAGTACCAAAAACTCTGGAGAGAAATGCAGGTCAGATCATGCAAACAATGCCATGCGCGAAGATAATAAAAAACTCAAATCAGATTTAAAAATTCCATTGCAGCTGAGAAAATGTTGTTTTATTACCTATAATTATTTATTGACCCTCGGATAGTACTGGATTACCATTTACAGTTTTAAAATACAAAACTTCTGAAGAAACCAACCTCACCATACCGAACCTACCATACACAATCGCCATTAGGAATTAAGGACAGAGGTTTATTTCTACGGTTAGGAAAATTTATATTGTGAAAATTGAAATTGAAAGCACTGATGAACTGTGTCAATTTGAAAGTAATATCGTTACTTTTATTTTAAAGATTATTTGATGTCGATCACGTATATAGGGATATAAATACAAAATAATAAACATTCGCATAATTACTTAGTAGATACGTATGTTCAGTTCAGTCGCCGACTTTCGTCATTTGAGAATATACAATGCTGCGGGACCCACTTGGTCGTGCAACTTGACTCAGCTTATTTATTATATTTTAGAAAACAGTTACCAAAAAAGCGTGGGCCGTAGACCACGGGTTCCGCTAGTATATATTAGTTTGATAAGAATTTGTTTAGTTTAATACTTGAGTATTAAGTCAGGGCGAGAACGAGAGAGAAAAATTCTGATTCTGATTCCCGTCTTCACATTAAATAGAACTAAAAACCATTTTACCCGTTCTAATAAAAATAAAGATCATTTGTGTACTCCTATATTTTATTTTTTTATTGTAGTGAACCATACACTTATTTTTAACACCAGTTCATATTACAAATTATTTGAAAAATCAGTAAACGGTTCCCAGCGAGAAGTCGCTATACGGGTGCTGCAGCTACTAAAGCGTTACCAGCTGATATCTCCAACTACAAAATATTGAGCAACAATTTTTTAGGGGACGGAAGTAATTAATATACAGCTGTTAGTAAGTATTGAAAAGTCCGCCCCCTATTTTAAGGAATAGGGGGTAGATTAAAAATTCTAAATAGCACGCATTAAAGTATGTCCAGCTTAATTGTAGGTTTTTTGAAAGAGGGGAGGGGGGACTTTGCCCCACGATTTTCTTTACAAACATTTCCTACAAAATTTATTAAAAAAATATAATGATGTAATTAATACATTCCGCCGGTATCACAGCTTCTTCGCCACGATTACCCTGCGTGACTGTTACATAAACATCGAAACTCATAAACATAATAAATAAGGTGTGTCGAGAATTTTACTAAATGCGTCGACACTAAATGTTGAGACAGGGGGAAGCGATCCGGATTTACTATCTAGACTAGACTTGACTTAGAGTTCGATCCGCGTCCCGCTACTCTACCTTCGCTTATTTATTGTTAACTAAAAAGCGGGAGGGGGGCAAAGCCCACGGATTCCACTATCTGTCTATCTATATATCAAATCCGTATGCCTTTCACCTTCCTTAACTTTTAGTGGCGAAGGATCCCCGCTACTAGAAGTCACATATTTACACGTCTATTATATAAGACGCATATTCGTTTGTACAGAGGGCCATTATAGTGTTCGATAAAGATAAGCAAAATATAGTGTCTACGGTATGTGTGTATGATTGGGACATACTCTGTCGATAGGTGGCATTCTCACATCAGACTTCTCGGGGAACAAACATGTTGTTCCTTCCATTGGGCTAAGTTTTTACTTACAAAACGACTCTGGAGAGAGATGTAGCTTAGATCATGCAAACGCTGCCGGTTGCGAAGATAACCATAAAAAATTCAAATCAGGTGTACAAATTGCATTACAGCTGAGATTTCAAAAGGGTAGATATCTCGCTCGCGGATACTGGATTACCAGTTACATATTAAAAAACACACTTTCAAATAAGACTCACTTTACCTAACGGAACGTACCATTTACAATCACCATTAATAGAAATCAAGCATAGACGTTCATTTTTACAGTTAGAAAAGTTTCTAATGTGAAAATTTAAATTAAAACACTAATGAACGGGTCCAATTTATAAGAAAAGTGGGTACATTAACTTTAAAGATTATTTGATGTCGATCACGCTGAGTAGGGACGTAACTACAAAATAATAAACATTCGCAAGTGGTTAGAAGAACTAATGATAGACTTGAGAACAGCCAGTCAACTAAAGATACACACCTCGCAACCTCCCCGAATTTATGGTCTTGCCAAAACACATAAAACCAACATACCTTTAAGACCTATTGTCAACTTCGTACAAGCACCTACATACAACCTTAGTAAATACCCCGCTAATATACTTTCCAAGATTGTAGGCAAATTAAACTACCACATAAAGGACTCATCGAGCTTCGCTGATCACATAAAGAACCACTGCATACCAACACTCCAGTGAACGTTGCGCTATGTATTATCGAAAATAAATGGGATTACATTGAACAGCACACAACTATATCAAAAAACGAGTTCCTAGAAGCTATTACAGTAGGCAATTCTTCTTACTTTATATACAACGACACATACTACGAACAAACTTTTGGTCTACCTATGGGGGCTCCGCTGGTTATAGGACACGTAAACACGCGACACAATCATAGGACATTTAATCACGGACAGTTAAACACGCCGACAATTAATCACACGGACATTTAAACACATAGACATTTAAACACTGAGGCACATAATCACATGGACATATAAACACACTGGCGTATAAACACATTGTGTTTGAATTCTTATATGACTGCAGTAAAACTAAAATATAAAAAAAATATGGCAAATAAAACTTTATTGCAATCTAGTTTCTAGAAACATCTTGAACACTTTGTTTAATGCAAAATCAAAAACAGACGATTTGCTAAAATCAGGCATTTACAAATTAAATTGTTCGCATTGTAATTCGGTTTATATAGTCCAGACAATTAGAAATTTTGATATTAGGTATAAAGAACACGTACGTTGTTACAAATACAAACACCCACATAAATCCAATTACGCTAAACACTTACTAGAACAAAATCATTCAATGACATCTAATAACACCATAAAATGTTTACACTTTTGTGATGATAAACGAAAATTAGATATACTACAAGCTTTTAAAATTCACAAACATTTAAAAACTGTACCTTTAATAAATGAGCAAATTGATCTCTTAAATTCTCCCCTATTGGACATTTTGGAATAAGAAATCAAATCATCTGCAGACGATTACCGAGATCAAGTCATCAAGTTCTATTGCTATAACAACACTAACTGTTTACTTTTTCATATAACCTTTGACAATGGCATGTAAACATGCCGAAATACGTATAAAGTTAAAATAAATAAATATTGTTAAAGTAATTAAGTATTTTATATACAGATAATCATTAAATATGGACTTTAACGAAGTAAAGCTGGAATTTATAAATTAAGTTAAGATTCTTAACGTTAAAGATCATATTTAGTGAAACTACAGATTACGTGCAGAATATGTGTTTACATGTCCATGTGATTATGTGCCTCAGTGTTTAAATGTCTATGTGTTTAAATGTCTGTGTGATTAATTGTCGGGTTTTTAACTGTCTGTGATTAAATGTCCTATGATTATGTGTCGCGTGTTTAACTGTCCGGACACCTGTAAGTTGTACACTAAACCATCATGAACTGGCAGGTATCTCAATTTCGAAGCAGACCTACCTTTTAAATACAAAAAAAGTGTAGTGTCCGGCTTGGCCGATAGAGCCATGCACCTAACGGATCCAAAGAACCGACACAACCAAATAAAAAAAGTTAAAGAAACTCTCGCCAGGAACAACCACTTCTCTAAATTTTGTCAACAATATCATTAAGAAACAAGTGTACAAGGACTACAATCATAAAACCACCAAAAATAAGAGCCATAAAACAAGAGTTCCAATGCCGTATATAAAAGGGCTTACAGAAAAAATAGAAAATATAGTCAAGCCATACAATTTAACTGTAGCTAGCCAGAACTGAAATAAACTTTCTATACAAATTTAAAAAGAAAAAGGGAAAAAAGCAAGCAGACGCACGTAGTATATAGCATACCGTGCAAAGATTGCGACAAACAATATATCGGACAAACCAAACGGTATGTGGAGAACCGAATAAGAGCCCACAAATATAGCACTGATAGAAAAAATAAAGATAACACTGCTGTAAGTAAACCCGCAGAGGAAAATAACCATGAGTTTGACTACGGAAACAACTCTATATTGATAACAAAGACACCAACGAAATGAAACGCTTTATAAAGGAGATGATACACATAAAAAAGGAAATCGAAGCTGCAAATGATAGCAAAGACATTCAATTTTTAAGCAACATTTATTTTGCGATTATTTAACAATTTGCACCTATCTTCAAACTGTAGTGCAACATGTCACGTTTTATGTTATACACGAATTTAAACTAGCTTACATTTTATTAATTTTTATTGAAGTAAGTGTGTGTAATTATAAAAAAATGCTTGTAAGATTTGCCAATAATTTTTAGGAATTTGATGGAGTACTTTCACTCCGAAACGTAATGAAAATAATAATAAAAGTTTATTTATAAGTTCAAGCTCTACTTCGTTGAAGTTCATTTTAATTTATTGTAAATAAAACAATTTTTAACTTCAACACGTTTACTAAAATAAAAAACCTGCTGAAGTTAAGAATTGTTTTATTTACAATAAATTAATAATAAAAGTGTAAATTTTTGAATAGGTTTATAAATCCCCAGAGCCCACGAATGTTCAACAAATAATTAATTTTTAAAAATCTTTATCTAAAACTGTAGCAGCCCGCAGTACCAATGAATAGACACCTTACATAATACACGCGTAAATATGTTTTGTTGTTGATAAAGTAAACCTGAGTTAGCGGTAATTATTTTAATTATGCAGTATCTACTTGTCTAATTTTTGACCTGTACATTTTCCGGATGTAATGTTAAGAACTAAATTAGTGTGTTAGAATTTTCGTTTTGATTAGTCGTTTTAGAACATTTTCTCGGGGCTCGATGTGATGTTCACTCTGCATCTCCCACGACAGCCGTGGTGCGAGTGAGCGCAGGCGGAAGAGCATTTGAATAAAGCAAAGATCGCCCGCGCAAGCAGGCACCCAAAAACTGAGACACTCACAATAAGCCTTTAATATATAAAAGAAGATCATTAGTGGTAAACTGACACTGGTCAAAACTAGTAAACTATAAACACTCGAACAGTGGAATAACAACACTTGAAAATTACAACAACCTTCCACACAAAGAATGTAATACCAGATACGTCTTTCGATAACAAAGTTATCATCATAAGTGGTAAACTTACACTAGTGTGAGTATACCACTGATGATGATATCTTAGCTACCGAAACACGTATCTAGTATTAAATTGCTTGTTTGTAAGGGTGCTGTATTTTTTAAGTGTTCATAAAGCATGCAAGTGTGATAAAGTTACTGCTGGAAGAGAATACGAAAACGAATTTAATGTGTTGGCGATAGTCGCAGAAAATAAAAATATATGTTTGGCACAAATTAGGCTGGATTTCGGAATCCACCACACAACTGCTTATAATAAAAAAAAACAATTTTTAAAAGATTCAAGTACCTTAAACAGGAAATATTTGAAGATGATACATTTTCGAGAAATTGAGAGAATTTTGTAGAAGTATGATTGAAACATTGAAATGGGTAATAATGACAGAAATTTTGTACCGCGATAACCGAAGAGTGTTCGTTATCTACACACGGGACGCTAAATTCTTACAATTCTAGATACTGAAGTACATCTGACAGTTCAAAATCGAAGTCAACATCGGCTAACAGTTAATGTATGGTTAGGCACATATTAGGGCACCGAATAATTGGTTCCTATTTCATTGGGGGATTTCTCAGCGATGATATGATATGATGGTATTTGCAATTCCTGTAGGAATCAGTAGAACCCGCTTCAGAAGATCTCTAAATAGACCACGAAATATCGTTTCAACATCATGTCCGCCCGGTGCATAAAACAGTGCAATTCTAGGCATCTTTTAAATAACACGTAAGCTCATCACAGACAGATTTGGTTTGACCTCTGTGCTTCCCGGATTTAGCCCCAACCAACTTCTTCCAATGGGGCTATCAAAAATAAACTTTACAACAATATACAGTCTTTTAGTTTAGCTGAAAGACGCTATAGTTCAAAAATGTGATAGAATATCTCTACAAATTTAGCATATGTGAGACGGGAATTCTATGATCGATTAGGATACCGCTTAGCTGCGAATCGCGACTTGTTTGAACATTTTTCTTAAGTGCAAATCTGTTAATGTGTTAAACAAACATTTTTATTTAATTGTAAATAAAACAATTCTTATACCTTATACATATTTCGAAAATTATGGGCAAGTAAAAAAATTCTATCAGACTTCTTCAAAATTAAGAAAATTCGGCAAAATTCGGCAAATTATCTACAGAAGAAGAAGTAAAGACATTTTCTACAGTTAATTACTATTATAATTATACTTTTATCTAAAAATCGTTTTGGTAAACTGAAAATATGTTGCAGTTACATACATTAATCTTCAAAATCTAAATGAGTTCATCAGTTTTCCCCACCTTTAAGAAAATTCCGCAAAAAACACAAAAGCATCTACAGAACATCTACTGTGAATTTCAAATATTGGATCTATTTTTTATAGGTTTGTCATCATTATTTCGGATTTATGGTTGGGTAGCAGGGGCGGACTGGGGGCTTATTTGCGACCGGGAAATTGGCGAACGGGCCGGCCCAGCCAAAAATTTTTTTGAAGAAAATAGCGTGGTTACGAAGAATGCATTTAAAGCAAATCTCACTTACAAATAATTTAACTTGATATGGATCATGGCACAAGTTTAAAAAAAAAAATACGAAAAATTATGAAGGACACATGCTTGAACATAAAATTATACTTTTTAGTTCTAAGGTACTTACATAAATAAAGTACAGAAATGGCAAATCAAACCAAAAGTTCCTTTCGTAATAAATCACTCTTTTCGGCAACTTTGTCTATAATGGAATCACAGTCAATATTGTTTATAACATCTTTTTCACATGCCATTAACATAAATGATTCCAAATTGTCATTTGATAATGTACTTCTCAGTCGATTTTTAATAAATTTTAATTTAGAGAAGGACCGTTCGCAAGACACTTGGGTAATTGGAATTGTCAATAAATATTTATATGCCAATGATAGCATGCTGTACGATTCACTAAATAAATTAAATTTGTACAGTAATTGGTAGCAGCAAATTGCACAATTTTTACAGTTTTTGCAAGTTGTCAGTTTATCCGCACTTTCTTCTTTTTATTCTTTCTCTTCTTCGAATTCATCAAAATCCAAGTTCCGTTCAAGTAAAGAATATTCTTCAGTTATCGAACTTTTTAATCTGTCGCATTTACTCGCAAAATCAATTAACTCTTGAGATAAATTACTTTTAGTGACTCGGTCATCAAATGTAATCAATTTTTCGCTTAAACATTGAAGAGCGTTTTCAGGAATTCCATTTTCAGCGATTTCTTTAAAATTACTAGGCGACAGGAAACTTAGGTCCATATATAATTCACCATTTTTTTCAAATCTAGTTGTCATACTTTCAATTATTTTATCCAAAATCACATTGTGGACAGTTACTGTAAAATGTTGGTTTGCATCAGTTATAGGAGTATCACGTGTTGTTTCTGACGCCATTCTTGTTTTAAAACGAATTCTTTTAGTTGGAAACGCATTTTGAATTTCTATATCGTCTATATTTCTTTGTTGCAATTCATTAGAAGCTCGTGTTATAAATGACTTTGCCACGGTTATTATTGTGTTGACATCTCTTTGAATATCTCTTAATTGTTTTAAAGTCTCTGATACTAATTGATGACATTTGAGTAGATCTAATCCACTTGTTTGTAAGTAATTGGATAAAGGTGTAGTGTGGCTAAAAATTCGTAAGTAAATATGTGCCACTAATATTGTTTCATATTTTAAAAGAGAATCTCTAAAATTTTGCGCTTTTGATCGAATTTCAGAGTTCATTTCTTGTTTATCTATAATTGTGCTAAGTACAATAATTATGTCAACAAATAGGAAACGAACCAAAAATTCTTCTTAAAGCCACTTCTTTCGCCCACCGCCTTGTTTCGCCAATAATTTGCAATTTTTCCCTTTTTTCGACATCCAAATATTCATTCGTTTGTAAGATTCTTTGAAAAATACAGCTAACGAATTAAGTAAAGAAAAAAACGAAGCTGCTGCAATTGGATCTTTTGTGGCATCACAAAGTACTAAATTAAGAACATGGCTGTAACACCAAACCTGAATTTGTTGCGGCAAAATATTACTTAACCAAGCAGTAAAACCATTAAACTGACCTGACATATTTGCTGCACTGTCAGTTGCATTTGCTATGCATTGCTGTATATCTAAATTATTAAGAAATAAAACATTTTTTAAAAGTTCTAAAAAACTTTGGCCTTTCGCAGTTTACGACGGCAATTACTTTTTCATTAATTTTACCGTCAAAAACATATCTTATAACAACACTGCATTGATCTTTCACAGAAACATCTTGGGTTGTATCAAGTTCTACTGAATACATACCTACATTTTGAATTTGGCCACAAATTTCTTTTTTAATCAATGAACCAATTGATTGTATTACTACGACTACCGTTTGTTTTGATAACAAGGATAATAGATTTCCTCGTCCTCTTTTACCCGCTTCATGAGCAATTTTGCTTTTATTAATTATAATATCTAAATGTTCTTTTAATACTACATCATATTTGCTCATTAATATAATAAGTTCTAAAAAATTACCATGGTCAAGTTTGGAATCATCTAATGTATATGCAGCCTCAAATTGTGTTTCCCGAAAACTTAAGCCGCGTTTTCCAATAAGTTTTACTAGGTCTACCACTCTTTCTAAAATTTGACGTTTCTTTTTGACTTGGTCTTTTCTGATGGTCATTTGTTTTGAAAATAACATGGTATTAATATCTTGCTCGTGCAAGTATAGAAAATAAGCTTCAGTACAGTGGGCATGCATTTTACTACCTTCATGTTCCTTGATTCTTTGATGCACATGTTTCCAATCACTCGTTCCCTCAATAAATGAATTACTTTCGTTTGTTTTTGCAAACGCTAGGCAAACAGAGCAATATAATTTATAATTTAATTCATTATAACTGAGCCAACATCGGTCTTGACCTTTTTCTTTGTGGAATACTTTTTTTGTAAAAGGAAGATTAGTGAATGAAGACGGTTGCTTGGGATGCAATTAGAAAAATAGGGCTATATCTGTAATAGCAGGCCTAACAAAAATGTTTAAAGATTCCTTCACTTCTTCTTCCTCATCAATCGGTTCATTTTCTGGCACTATAATTGTTGACGAAATTGAGGTTGGAGCTGTTACTGTGTCTACAATTTCTTCTATTTCCTCTTCAACAAATTGAAAGGAGGTTGATGGTTGTGGTGATTGTGAGAAAGTCAGAGTCTTGTTTCTGTAGTAGTTGTCTGTTCATCAGTTTGCTGAAAATATTTGGAAATTTTCACAGATTTTTTAGCATCTTTTGCTAAAAATTTTCTTTTCTTTTCGCGAAGTTTTTCTGCGCCCCCTTTAGCCTTTTTCATCTTATTATTAATTATTTAATTATATAAACTAACGACACTAAAAACTATTGTTTAATAAACGCACTTTAAAGGCACAGAACTAGCACTAAATTAAAAACGAACAACTTTGTCTTTTTAATCTAATAATTTTAAGTAAATATTATACGAGTATTTATTTGTTGGGGCCGGCCGATGTGATTCAAACGCATTGGTAAAAGGGACTGAAACTGAAGTAAAACAATTTTAAAATACCTAAAACGTTAGGCAAAACAGTGGTATGATTATGTTTGTGCTTGTAGTATAAACAAACCAAACACTGCGATCGGCCGGCCTCATAAATTAAGCTCCGAATTACATGAAACTCGTAGAATACGTAACATTATATTATGTCCAAGGCACAGTGTCACAATATTATTATTGTATTAGAAACAACGGTCCCAACATAAGTACGTGGAATTGTTGTGGATATTATTTACGAGTGTTCTATTTTATTAAGCCGCAAGCAGAGCTGTTGGGCCAGAACTGTTATTTTAACGTTTTACTATTTTTCTTTTGCAACGGCAAAAAATTAAACGTAATGGCCGGCCCAGTGTGTGTCCGGCCCGACTTAGTATAAAAATAATTTCTATAATGGTTACATTATTATATTCAATTTATTTACTTCTTTCTTTAATAAACCGGCCCAAAATGCATCGGCCCACCGGGATTTTTCCCGGTATCCCGGTAGGCCAGTCCGCCCCTGTTGGGTAGCCCTATTTTAAAAACCGTACGACTTGTCCAGGAATATCAAACAAATTAATTTTCTTTGGTTAATCGGCAAGAATATCATTATTAACAAATTATTTTCGAAATTATTCAAAAAACTGCATTCTCACGATAGTGTGCACCCTTACAGGTATTTTAATTTGTACCTGCAATTATC
This sequence comes from Ctenicera cuprea, assembly GCA_958336395.1. Classification (NCBI taxonomy): domain Eukaryota; kingdom Metazoa; phylum Arthropoda; class Insecta; order Coleoptera; family Elateridae; genus Ctenicera; species Ctenicera cuprea. Next base: position 31,044,922 of record OY284496.1, read on the forward strand.
TCATTAAAGCAAATCAATATTCTAATTTATTCGGATGCAACGCGGAATCCTTGCATCATTAGCCCTATGGTGAACCACAAATTCCCACGTTAATATTTTGCTGTTAAGGGGAGGTCACAAATACATGTAAATTGGTTTTGTGGATAGTTACCAAAAACGCGAGTACTGCACATCTTTCAATTATTCAGTAGGTTAAGTAACGAACCGTGTAATATTATGCGATGTGAACTTTATAGCGGTATCAGATTTTTTCATCTTAACGTTTCAACCTGGACGGAAGTGGACAATTACCCATCGGTGAATCATCGGTATTGTGCATCAGAAAAGGGGGTCAGTCAAATTAAGTCGCCACACTTGCTTTTCGCGTTCACTATTTAAATTTTAATGGAAGTGGAAAAGTTCGTTACCCCAGCAAACCTTTACTGGTTATTACACAATAACTCGATAAAGGAAAAATTATAACGTCTCCTCATCTGCACAGTTTCGCAATCTGACAGGAGATTTTAAATAATTTAAAGACAATAGTGGTAAGTTAAAAGGGGGAACGCTGCTTTGTTATATTTCAAAATAAATCTGTTATAATCCTTTTCAGCAACATTTAATATTCAAACAGATTTTTTGATGAACCTTCACAATAAACTATAAATTATATCATCACTGTTTTTAATTACTGTATCAAAACCTGTTAATTGCTACATAATACATAATAATATAATAATTTTCGATTATATTTTGCATATTTTGATATATGTCTGAAAAATTACGAACACCTTAATTTTTTCAATAAACTGCTAAGGCTAGATGTTAAACAATCTTAATCAATGGCAGCAATAATGGTTTTGAATTCTTACTGAAAGTTCTTTTTTCTGATTTAGGTAATACCTGTATAACTTTCATCAAAGAGGAATTACAAAAGTAATGCTGTCTAATGTGCTGCTAGGAAAGTTTCAAAGCAACCAACCGGTATTAAGAGTGTAAAAGCAACTCGCAAAGTGGGTATCAACATTCACTAGGGGCCTATACACAACACACGAATAGTCGTGATGCAAGGTAAATAAACAAAACAGAGATTTAATTTCAACTATAGCTAGGATAGACTACTACATGTTTCGTTTTCTTTGAAACTAGTCAGGTCCACCTCTTGCGTCCACATGACGAGTTCCAAGAAGAACGAAACATGTAGCGGTCTATCCTAGCTAAAGTATAGTTGAAACCAAATTTCTTTTTCTTAACTTTCAACATTGCAAACTCTCTCTCTTTTCTCTCTCTCTCGCTCTTTTTTCTCGCTTTTTCTCTCTTGCTCTTTTTCGCTCGCTCTTTCTCTTGCTCTTTCTCCCTCGTTTTTTTCTCTCGCTCTTTCTCTTTTGCTCTTTCTCGCTCGCTCTTTCTCCCTTGCTCTTTCTCTCTCGCTCTTTCCCTCTCGCTCTTTCTCTCTCGCTCTTTCTCGCTCGCTCTCACTCTTTTGCTCTCGCTCCCTCTCTCTCGCCATCTCTCTTGCCAACTCTCTCGCCATCTCTTTTGCCATCTTTTTCGCCAACTCCGTTGTAAGCTCTTTTTACATAAATTTCCATCCCTCTCCGCATCTCCTCCCCATCTGGACCGCCATCCTTACCCATCTCTCTCTCCCTATTTATGTGTTCATCGTTGCCCCAATCTCTCTCCGTATGTCTTTTCTCATTTCTCTCTCCTTCTCTTCCCCCAACACACCCTCCCTCTTTCCATATTTTCCTGCTCTGCCCATTTACCGACTTTCTATCTTCTTGTTCTTTTCTACCCCCTTCCCTTTTTTCTTCCTGCAAAGCCGTCTCTCTGTTTATTGCGGCTATGTTTATCTATTGTTTATTGTTGTGCAATAGAAAACTTAATTAATAGTTGCCTGACTAATTAAATTTTAAAGGTGGAAAATTGCGGTTAATTTAGTAAAATTGATGATTTATCAACATGACTGTTTGCAGCTGTTTCTATGGGGATGCTGTTAGTTAAAGATTTATTTTGCAAAAACAGCCTCTGCATCATTCCATTAAGGGATGTTGTAAGGAATCCGGTAAAAGTAACTTCAGTTTGTTGTTTAGGATCACATGCGTTTCGGCTATATTCGAGTTCTATTTAATTCCATTCATCAACCCAACAAAAAGTTCTGTTGGGACTGTCTTACAAATACTACCAATCAATAAGCTTCATTTATCTAGTTTTTCCTTTTCCGTAAGGACAAAAGTGAGCTGGGAAGGCCTTTCAATTTGAATAACAACGTAAAAATAAATGAGATAATATCCTGATGCATAGAACCGCTGAAGATAAATTATTAACACTGTCCAAGGGAATATTGAAATCATAGGGTGCATATATATTTTTAGGTCGGTAATGAGGACAATTCTTCGTGGCATTTCCGCTTTAGGGTTGCTATTCCACGGGATATTGAAACACTAATCAGTGTCTGCTGTTGTTAATGAAAAACAGTGCGGAAAGTGCCAATAGTATTAGGTTTGCTTTTGTTATAAAATGAAAAAGGAACAGTTGTAAAATATGTTTATTTTTTTATTATTAAACTAAACTAATTACATTGTTGATTTTATTTAGTCGATTGAATGATGCGTGAAATTTTTATTTAGGCATCAAGAATATAGAAAGTATAAGATCCCATCTACCAACACTGGAGTATAGTTCGTGTACGTATTACATGCACAAAAAGATACAGAGACACAAATGAAATAACAGTAATACATTTGGGTATTCAACCGTCAATTTGAGTAGTCAACGACCATTAATCTTGCTGAAACTGACAGATAATAAAGCGAGTCATGAGAATGTATAAACATAACCCAATCTGTATAATGCAACAATACAATTTCAAAAAGCATTAAACCCGCGTATAAACTATAAAACGCGAAAACGGGTGCATACTCGTTAAAGTATAACAGCTAAGCCCCGCATTGGCAATATGTAAATGACCGAAAATTGTTACAATCGTAAAAAAGTTATTAATTTAATACGAAGGAAGGTATAGCGCGAATGAAAGTATTAAATGTTTAATGTCGGTTACTATAAATAATATAATGGCGCGCATTTATTTCAGGGCAGATGGGGAGATTTACTGCTTATCACCCCATACAAACCTTAAGGATAAAATAAAAGATATTGTAAAATCAGCAACCGTTACAAACCTATTATTTCATATACTTAAAACAAGTTGGAACGAGACTATAGACCATCGCAATAACAATATTCAAAATAATTTCAGCATTTTTAACAGTCATGTAGCTTTTAATATAAATAAAACTTTCTCATGAAAATTCGTTGAAAATTTTCGAATTTGCTAATTATAAATACGTTACGTAAAGTGCCTACCAGAAAATATTTTTTTTGTTATAATGGGGTCGCTTACTACTTTTTTAAATTCAAATTTACATTGTAGGATGAAAAATATGACCCGTATTTTTAACTTTTAAAAGGGCGTTTCATTAACCGCACAATTAATTATTAGTATTTGTATTTAAGAAACCGTTTGAAAAATGCGTAATTAAACGGTAAACACGCGCATGCGCTGCACTGCTTATTTCTTAGTGTGCTGGTTGATGCTGTTGGTATCATTGCCTGCTGTTAATATGTGACTGCAGTGGTCACCGTTTGGACTGACAACGTATAGTTTACTATCATATCATAAAGACGGGTTTTTCCTTTTATTCCTGTATTTCCACTTGTAAACAGTTTAAAGTAAGTTTTAATCAACTTTTTGAATGATATTTGTAATAGGTGCTTTTATTATTTACAAGTATTTATCAGTGCTGCCACTTGACCGCGTAAAGAGGTTATATTCCCTTCAAAATTTCACTTTCAAATTAGCATGATATATTAAACTATATTTTGTAATTCATTACGAATTAACAAAATACCTTCAGCAATAAAATTAGTATAATGGATAATACGCAAAATATTTGTGAATTATATACGATTTTTGTATATTACAGCAATATTAAGCAACCCCATTAAAAAAATATAAACATTTCAATAGCAGGAAAGTAAAACTGAAAATTTACAGCTTCGCTGAAATATATAAGCCCGTTCAAAACTCTTCAAAAAATAAAAACAAACATTGTTAAAATATCAGGCATCAATATGACACCCATAAATAAATAAACATTTGAATTTTTAAAACTGATTGCAGTTTTTAAAATGTTGTTATTATTTGAAAAAATAATAATGAAATTCAGCTTTAAAATGTTTTGTAAATTTTTGCGAACGATTAATTAAGCTGAGAAAGTATTGGCAATTTTCCTGCCGAGATATCTTTTCTGTTGTCATTTCAGACCTTTAAGCACAAATTCCGAAATCCTTCAATATGTTAATGGGTGACGGTGAACAGGGGAGGGTTGGTAAGTAAGTTACACTTTTTACAGATTAACTATTTGGTAACCCTAGTATTCGACGCAGAACTTGTTGTTAGGATGCGCTAATATTTAATATAAGAGCACTTGCTTGGGTTGAGATGTCAAAGAATAATCCAGGGCCTAGGCTGTAAAGTGTACAGGTACATACAGACATATATAGACACCAATGTGATGAGCCATTACAGCCACCTTTTTCGTTTAACATGGCAGCACCTACCGTTATCCTTAAGCCGTCTTATGATAAAGTTGCGCTCAATCAGCGGGTTTGCCTACGGTAAAAGAGAACAAGCTACCAGTACGACATCAGACTGCGAACACTAATCTGGTCTAGTCTCTCCACTGGTCAGGGAATACTACCTAAATCTCTACTGATTCTGCAGATCAGTTCCTGAGCTGAGACGCAGCTGACACGTCGAGCCGCACCTAGGCAATCGCGAACCTTTGCTGCACTGGCCTACCATTCTCACACTCAACTCTTTAATGACTTTTTACAACTTCCTTCATCATTAAATTAATGTATGATTTAAATTTATTTTTTACAATAAACAGATGAATTAATACAAATTTTCCTCTAACCATGTGGGCAGAAGCAAGCGTATCTATCCATAACCAACGCGTGCGATTCATTCCACGCTAGATTCAACTCATCGTTTTATTTGGGACATCCTGATATATATATTTTTGTTGAAAAATTAAAAGAATTTCAAATAGATACATATATCAAAAATCAAAGCTTGTGAATTGAAGCTAAAATTCACAACAGAAACGTGAAACAATGGCAAGGGTCAATAAAATAATTTTAACTTTATACGTATTTCGACATGTTCACGTGCCATTATAAAAAATGCTTTACAATTTCAAGAGCGGTATTATATAGCGATTGTTCTTTGTGAAATGTGCATCCTATAAATTAAACCTCGTTAAATAGTAATTATTTGACTTTTACTTAAAATGTACTAAAATATTTTTTAAACGTAAGATATTGTTTTTAGCATATTTTGACTTTTACTTATAATATAATGAAAAAATTTCTACGTAATTTGTTTTTATTTATATGGTTATAAATATTTTTTTAAATAGTATTTGTGTTCAAAAATATCAAAGGTTTGTTATTATTTTATGGGGGGCGGAATTTACCAGTAGGATTAGCAAGCCCCAATAAGGTCGGAGCGCTTTTTACTTGGTAACTTAATGAGGCCTGGGTATTAAGGCGGAAAATACCAACACCCAGAGTCACACACCTTGACCAAGAGCAAGGGCGTGAATTGCCCCGAGAGCTTGGACTTAGTTCCTGCGGTACTAGAAGAAAGTCACAGGTTAGACTTTATGGATCAGCCGCGGACAACCCTATCTTCCGTCAGGTTAATTCTGTTGATTACGAAGTCGTAGGCGTTCTATAATGCCTGTCCTGAACTCCCGTCAGGCCGAAGCATTGGTGATTAAGCAAAGAAGCTATGATAATGATCATGTAGGTAACTTAAAATATTTCCAATGTCTTTAATAACATTTTCTAAAATTTTGGATACAGACAAGTGCTAACCAATTAAGCAGCTAGTGATAACGGATGTCCAATAGGAATAAGTGCTGACACTTATATAAAAATAAACAGTGCCAAGGCATCTCACAGCAGAATCATCCGCAAAGCGGTTCAGCGCAGGCAGGACTTTATTAAAAACAAAATTTTGTATATAATAATCAACAAATTTCTAGATACGATTTCATAAAATGTGTTTCCCATAAATTTAGCACAATAGTTTGTTAACTTTAGTTTAACTTCTAAAATATGTCTGTCTATATTTTATATGTATTTAGTTGTAGTTTTAACGACCGACGTCCGGTTGGCTATGTATCATTTTGAAATAAATTTTAGGACAAATTTTATATACGCCTGATGTGATCATTTCATTTAAAAACCGGTACATACTGTATCAACTTGACTTTAAACCGCGTGCGTCATTATTATGACGGGAGTTCAGGATGAGGATTAAGTTATTGGCCAGGTAAAAATTTCTTGACGGGAGTTAAGGAAAGGGATTATTTTTCGATTGACCGCTGACGGGAGTTAGTGTGCGTCCATCAGCCGAAGCTATCTTATCAGTATAGGCCAGTCGCAGTCCTAGCGCACCACCCAGGTAGTAGATTGGCAGCGGTTCTGGTCATAATGACGCGGTACGTTAATGACGTCGGTAATGTGAGCTCCCTGGGTCGACACTTTGATTATTGGCGTGGGTAAGTGAAGTGCAACCACACTCCTATGGTGCAGATACTAATTAATGTCAGCAGACACAACGCTCCTTCCTGGATCTCATCTTCATCTGCCTATTGATGGCCTCCAACCAGGCATTTTATCGCCTACGCAGATTATAACTCGTAGGGTCTCACAGACGCAGTGATTGGGATGTAAGTAAATTTATAGCCACGGCTAGGGAGCGGTGCTACTACTCAGGTAGTTAACACCATACTGGGAGCTAGTGAACACTTCACCTCGTGAAATCACTCAGCCAGGTCTTCTCTGTCCCAATTAAGAAGACCTTGAACTTCACCAAAGAGAGAGGGGGCGTATCAAGTTGATATAAGCTAAGCGACGAAGTCGACATTGCGCAAGGTATCTAGTTTGGTTACCAAAAATTTAAGGTTTATAAAATTGCAAATCATGAAATCACAATTGAAATTACTTAATTACTTTCAAAATAAAGTTTACATTTTAGAATAAAACAAAAAAATTGAACTTTTAAGCTTAGTACTCTTAAAAATTTGAGAAGAATACATTAAGTTTCAACATAGAGCAAATAAGTATTTGAAAAGTTTTTTTTTAATGAATTTTCCTAAGGTAATAATAGTAGCTAACAGAGGAAATGTTTTTTTCACTTCGCACCGCATTTTTGTATAGTCGCCGGTAATAGGTAAAATTCTAATATAAACAATAAAAAACTTCAAAAGTTGTTTTCAAAAAAGTTATACGTTGTATAAAGATGCAGACCAAAGTAATAATAAAACTTCCATTTCTGCAATAAATAGATTAAAGCTAACTATGTAACAAGTGAAGTAGGCAACCGCCAAGGGGTGTCTAAAAAACATGGGCGCTATTAGCAATGTAACTAAATAGTAAAATTTAAAAGTTTCTTAAGCGAAATCTTTAAAAGCCAAAAATAATAATTTTAGTTTTATATCAGGCACAGGTATGTGCTGATTGTGATTTTTGCTCTGTTTGCCAGCGTCTAAGCAAGACTGCATTTTTGTCCGTCATTTAGTCGCGAAATCGATAGATTTTTAAAATATTTAATTTGCATTTCTTTTTTCCACAACACCAAAAAAAACTGAAAGAATGAATTACTTTCGGGCTTGCTTTTTACAGCAGGAAAGTTCTTAACTGTTTGGTCAATGATTATTTTGTAACGTAAAGGGCACTAACCGGGAAAACTGACACAGACAAATAGCAAGCAAGCAATGACTAAGGGCATAAAGAAGCTTCCTGTAATCAAATTTTGACGAGCAATTAAAACAAAACGAAATGATGGCCATGAAGCAACTTGCAGACTTATAAGTTTATAGCGTTGGGCTGCGCTTTTGATACCCCCTGCCGAGATTTGACTACCCCAAGTGGATTTAAGCTCAAAAAGAGGAAAGTGTCAAAAATAGGCAAATTACATATTTAAACTGTATTCTAATGCACGGAACAAGTATACATGGCCTCGCGTTAACCCAACAAGCGGAAATCATAGCATTTCCAGAGAAAAGCCTGACGGCACAATATCTTGTAGTAATCGCAACGTGCAATTTGGCATGCATTATCTAAATTAATCTAGCAAATTACAAAGCATCTTATGCTATAGCCGTGTTTATGTTACACGACAGTATTAACAATATCATGACGTTTGATATTCCATTTGATCTTTATACAACGGATTTAACGATCTTTTACAATATTATATGATGAGGGGGTTGTTTGTGAACCGCCGAAGGCATTCGTACAGATCTACTCGGATTAAATTTAGAAAATGGCAGTATTCGTAGTAACGTTGCGTACACAAACCTAAATACACCGAGCGGTATAAGAATTACAGCATCGCATTACTTTAGCCCTCTAAGCCGTTTATGTCTAAAAAGGTAGTCGAGTTATATAACTGACAGTTCTGTAATTCACAGGATGTTGCTTATAATAGAGACCGTTCCGATGGCGTTTTAGTCCTCCACAGGGAATACATGTAATTAAAACTGCTCTCTAAAAGGATTAACTTCGGACAGACTAAATTATGATCGCTGCTGACGCAGGATTTAAACTGGACTAGGAATTATTTTGATGAAGTCATCTCGTAAATTAACTTGAGGCATTATTAGCATTATCTCTCCTTCATTAAATTCATCCCGGATCCCGGCCATAAATAAGTTTCAGTAAGCCACAAATTTATTAGCTACCGAAACATATCAAACCATTGTCATATTAAGCTTGGATTCTTAAATATTTACATTTACGTCTGTTAGACTGATAAAGATAAAGTAGTCAAAATGCAGCCACTTAGAGGAATCATTTGGAAAGTGAACCTTTGTTGTGGGGTATGTTTATTTTAAGAACTGTCAAATAGTTAAGATAACAAATGGCATTTGTACAACAGCATGTCAATATTGCCCCAGGAGAGAAAGCCTCCCAAAATTCAAATCAAAAACCGAAATAACACAAGAAAACTAGATTTCCAAACACGCATCCATCATGTCATACAAAACACCCACTTTAAATTCGAAATAAAAACAATTTCGGGCAAATATATTTAAAAGCAGCACCGTCAGCAACCACGGATGATTGACAAGGGGAAGCCTGTGTATGGAAATGCGACCGAAGATGCAACACGGCTATGAATCTATATGTATATTTTACGGGGGTGAGCCGAGGCAACTGTCACGCAAAACTGATTGAGAACGTTCACCATGCAGATTAGCATTGCACGCCTGTGCCTTGTAATATACGACATTCATATTTAGATTGCCTTTATAAACACAATAAAGGAATTACTTCAAGAACAAAGCAGAATGGGCGGGATTTGTCTACATTTAGATTTAATGGTCATTTTAATATACTTACGATGATTTTATCATTAGATTAGGTATAAAAGCCAATCAGCACAACAGTTCACAGGAAAGACACTCATTATTAACCCCCCCCACTCCCACAAAAAATTTACATAACATGATGTATGACAAAAAATGTTTTTGCGGTACTTGCAATTTGCAATAGAAGTTTTTTAAACTTATAAAGGATATGAATTGGACTGGAAGGGTTGGTGAGAGAAAGCAACTACAAATTGGGGGGTTGTGGAGAACTAAAAGTTAGAAGAGCGAAAATGTCGAGCAGCCGATTTTTAATTATAATGAACAATCTGAGTCAATTAATACGCCTTTATGAGAAATGTTCGAAAAATCACCAATTCTTTACAACACACGAAGCAAAGCTTTTTTTCTAATCACGTAACAGAACCATTAGGTTCAAATAATCTATATATTAAATCCGGATCCCTTCCACATATCTCAGCTTTTACTACCTCCCCCCCCCAGCTACAAGCCAGGTCTGCCCGCATCGATTATATAGAGCGCATATTTGGATGTGCTAATGCCTGCTAGACTACTACAGTTACGGATATTATTAGCCAATGAATTTACGAATTTTCGATGCGGGATCACGGCTAGAGGGAGCCTGATGAACTCTGTTAATAAACACTTCAGTTCCATAACACTGAAACCATTCCTTAAGAAAAGTAAAGGCAATAGTTGGACAATTAATTATTAAAATAAACAGGGCAGGAATTTGTATATATTACATTCATTACGAAAACAATTAATATTTTATAATAATAATAATAATAATATTAGACTTGCCTACTAGATTCAGCACAATGAACAATTGCGTAGGTACTATAATCAGATTTTACGTTGACTTTCGTAAGTTGTGCCATGTAGAACGCTAGTATTTCATAATAGTAAAATGAATTGAGCAAATCTGCTTATTTCTGTTTTGCTGGGATGTTAAGATGATCTCATATACACACGTATCAATCGCGCACACGTTTCAACAACATAGAGAAAATAAACATTTTTAAGATGCTTGTTGGTTATACTTATTAAGTTATTATTGCTGTACGAACAGTGGCGCAACGCCAGAAAACCAAAACGAAGCACCAATTGAAGGACCCTGCCATACCCATTTTTTAAATTCATTGATCCTTATTTTTTACAGGTATTCATGAGACGACTATAAACTATAAAACAAATTCATATAATTTTCTTTAATAACAAACAATTCATATAATGATTATCTGTATATAAAATATTTAATTACGTTAACAATATTTATTTATTTTAACCTTATACGTATTTCGGCATGTTTACATGCCACTGTTTATATAGGCCAGACAATTAGAAATTTTGAGATTAGGTATAAAGAACACGTATGTTGTTACAAATACAAACACCCACATAAATCCAATTACGGCATTACGCTAAACACTTACTAGAACACAATCATTCAATGACATCCAATAACACCATAAAATGTTTACACTTTTGTGATGATAAACGTAAGTTGGATATACTAGAAGCATTTGAAATTCACAAACATTTAAAAACTGTAGGTACCGTTAATGAATGAGCAAATTGATCTCTTAAATTCTCCTCTATTGGACATTTTAGAACAAGAAATCAAGTCATCTGCACACGATTACCGATTACCAAGTTCTATTGCTATAACAACACTAACTGTTTACTTTTTCATATGACCTTTGACAATGGCATGTAAATATGCCGAAATACGTATAAGGTAAAAAATCAATAAATATTGTTAAAGTAATTAAATATTTTATATACAGATAATCATTAAATATGGACTTCATCGAAGTAAAGCTGGAATTTATAAATAAAATTCATATAATACTAAAACAAATTGCTCCGACAAAATTAATTACATTCTTATTAATGTATAAACAGTGACGTAACTTCCGAAAATGGGCAGCAATTGAAGGGCCTCCCTTATCATTTTTTTATAGTTATTTTTTCGCTCTCATCACTCGGAACGGATGCAAAGATATATTATAAAAAAATCATCGACTAAATAAGCTTTCACAAAAATCCGAAACTGAAAGCGGCAGCTAAAAATAATTTTTTAGTAACATTATTTTTTTTAACAGCATTTTATAATACTGAAAACAGAACCGTATACAGAACCGTGGGCAAATCCAACCATTTTTTGAATTCTGTAGCCTAGAAATGGGGAACTATTTTTTGAACATGTAGCTGTCATATTTATGTAACCTTGATGATCCAGCTGATGCGTGAGCCGAAGTTTTATTTATGTAGATCCGTTCAGGTTTATTAAATTTTCGAAGATTAAAAATAAATGTTTCTGCATTTATTAACATCTATAATGATTCATTTAATATTGGAATATTTAGACTACATGTTTCAAGGATTTACTCTAATCTATAAACATTTATTAAATATTGAAAGATTTAAAATTAATATATAGAGAAATATTTTCATGTATCATCATCATCATCTGAAATGGAGCTGACTCGAAGAACGATTTATTAACATATGAAGCATTAAGGTACAAGTGCAGGTAAGTAATATATATAATAAACATGGGAACATCTATATAATACATCCGGAACGTGGGATGAAGGCCACGGGTTCGGCGTTCGTGCGTTCGGCCACGGGTTTGCATGTGCCTGTGCGTGCGTGTGTGTTTTTGCGTGCGTGAGTGTGCATGCGTGTGCATACATGCGCGTGGGTGTGAGTGCGCGTGCGTGCGTATGCGTGCGTATACGTGCGTATGCGTGCGCATACGTACGTATACGTGCGTATGCGTGCGTATACGTGAGTATACGTGCGTGTGCTTGAAGAGTTTAATTGGATAATCCAAAAACAACGACTTTTACCAAATAATGAAATCGATTTTAGATTTTAACAAATAAATATTGTGTACAATTAACACATACTAAAAGAAAAAAAGTTTAAAATTTTCGAAAAGTTTCCTAAACCCAAAATTTTTTTAAATTATTAAAATTTTTAAAAATTTTCAAGAAATATCAAAGTAATCAACATTTTCAAAACTTTTTTTAACTTTAAGGAATTTTCAAAATTTTACAAAATTGTCACTTCTCCTCAATTTTTAAAAACTTTTAAAAATTCAAAGAGAGTTTTTGAAAGTTTTAATGGACCGACTTTAATGAAATTTTAAATCAAGAGGTATATCGAAAATTGTAGTTCCAGTTGAGTTTTTCAAAACAATCCAAAGGCGCAAACGGAAGTTTGACGTGTTTTTTTGGTAGCGGTTGCTTCCAAAACTAAATTTTAGAAATTTGATGATCTGAGAGAAGAACTGAAGGCAAATCTAAAACTTTTTTACCGAATTCTCTAGCTTCAAAATGGCGGTCGCTACAACTTTTTGAAAATTTCGACTTTAACGCCCATTTACTCAAGAAGCAGTTGTCTGATCGGAATCAGCTACAAGTTGTTTGAGAGCCCTTCGTGGGTAGTATATGAAGAAGTAAAATTAATTTCGAAAATCCGTAAACGATCGCAATGGCGCTGCTTCAAAATTTTGAAAATTTACTGTTACACGATTTTTTTAAATCTTTCTGAGCCGATAGAACTTGCAATAAACTACAAATTTAATTATTGTAAATAAAACAATTCTTAACTTCAACAGGTATTTCGACATGTTGACATGTCATTTTCAGAAGTAGATGTTTACTTCAAACAGTTGTCTCTGAAAACGTCATATCAACACGTCGAAATACGTGTAAGACTAAAAGAAAGACCTGTTGAAGTTAAGAATTGTTTTATTAACAATAAATTAAAATTAACTTCACCGAAGTAAAGCTTGAACTTTTAAATAAAACTACAAACTTTGTTTTTTACTATTCTCCCAACTTTTGCTTTAACGCCTTCTAGGAATTTTTGAAAAATTTAAAATGATTAATTATTTATTTATAAACGCTCACGCCGATCGTTATAAACGTTTATCAGTTCTATAGATTATTTGAAGTACTTTATTAGGACCTGCAAGAATTTTCAACTATGTTAAAAATTAGAGAAAAAACGACACATTTTCATTAGTTTTTGGGTACAGTGGCCACCAAAGGCGTCCCATATGGGATGGCAAAAAAACATACTTGACTCTTTTTTAATGATGTTATTTTGACCGCTTTACTTGAAAATGTTATTATGCTTTTAAAAATAAAAACAACATGCGTAAATCATATTTCGTAAACCGTTAGGCCTAGCGATTTGAACCAGTTTTGATATATTTTTATGTGATAAACAAGATTATTGGTCGAAATTTTAAAAGTTAAAAAAAACGCTAACAAAAACTGTTTTGTGCCAATACTGGTTGTTCGACAGAAGCGTAAATAATTACAAAAATTCATATATATGAGCAGTGTCAGAATTAAAAATTTAAAAAAACGTGGTGCTATGAAAGGTAGTCATGAAAAAAGTTCTTGTCGCGTCCCCCATTTAGGAGGTTGTAGCTCTGTAACAAAGCGTTTTCTATCGGTACCTTTTTACTTATTTTGGTGCCTAGAACGTGTCATATGAATTTTGACATCGAATTTCCGGTCGCCCTGCATAGTTACACATCTCCATCCAAATTTTTATTAATAAATATTTGCTCCAATAAAACATTCCCCTATTTTAAATATCAATACATAAATAAAAAAACGTGTGTCTGCCAGTGGCGGTCCTTCCTATTAGACAGGGTAGGCAGAGTCTACCCATAACTTTTCAAAAACAAAATCAAATTCTAAGTTTGAATTAAAAAAAAATTGGGCGCCAAATAAACAGACCGTTGCCTTTAAACACCGTTTTGTATACGAGAAGGCGCGAGCTTATCAGGCCAAATGATTTTAGCTACGACACAATCCACCAATCTATTATTCTTAATACGTTTGCATGCACATTAATAGAATGATGCATTTAATCGGATGCAAAGAAATAGTAGGGATTTAAGAACGCAATAAGCACCGAAAAGGCAAGGCCTCTGTAGTTTTTGCTTTACTTGCATCGGTCAGAGGCAATTAGGTCCAGCCTTCAGCTATTGTGTAATTATTTATTTCATACGTAGTTTGTAAATTTGCAGTAAATATGGAAAATCTCGCTGACCAGCTTTTAAAAGAAAACTTTAATAGATACTCTTACCAAAAATTAATAGAAATAAATAATCATGGAAGATGTACTTCAAAATGACTAGGGCCGTTACAGACAGACAGTAGGAAGAAATCTAGATCGTTTAATATTGAATGGTATAAAAGAATGTACTGGCTAACTGGTAGCGATATTAAAAATAAGTTATTTTGCTAGTATTGTTTTCTATTTTCATCTATATCCAACCCCTCAAAAGTATGGTCTGAAACAGGATACTCTGATTTAAAAAAATCTTCAGCTGCAATTAAAAAACGTGCGTCGACCCACAAACATTTATCTGCAACTGTTTGATTACAAGTATTTGGCAAATCACGCATTAACTTGGCTTTAGACGAAGGTTTACGTTATCAAATTAAAGTGCATAATGACAAAGTAGGGATTTTATGCGTAGATTAATTCATTTAACAATAGGTGTTGTTAAATTGGAGTTGCCGTTAAAGGAAATTCTTGTCACATTGAAAATGCAGAGGATACTCGCGAGTTTGATATGATAAATGTTCAATTTAAATTATCAGGTTAATACAGTACTAAAAATTTAAATTTAGTCGAAAGCTATAAAATATAAAATATGCAGAATTGAATAAACACTGTGTACGTAAGCAATCTGTAAAGTCGAACAATTGCATTGTTACTCGCAAGTTTTAGTGATCCAAGGGGCTTGAGAAACGACCATCATAAAAGTGCAGATCTACTTTAATAAAATAGGAATCAGTCACATAAATGCTATATACTTTATTATCGTCGAAAATAAAGAAAGCATTCCATAACTGTGCAAAATAAATAAAAAAATCCCTGTGTCTAAGTATTTATTCGAATGAATGACGACTGCTTTTTATGTGAGGAGCTTAAAGTAAATTTTCTCGAAATAAATTTGAGTGTCAATAAAACGGATGGATACATAAATAAGTTATGAGCATTCTGAAATGCTTTCATATCTCTCTCTAATTGCACCTATTCTTCAGTTTTCATATTTGCAAGTCACTGGGTTGAACTGGAACACACTGAACTGCAATCGGGTTTAATAATAAGAAACAAACTGTCGAACAACGAGAACCAAAGACTGCACACATGGACCGACTATAACATGACCGCATATTAAAATTCACGACACAGGCTTTCATAAAGTAAGATGTTCGGAAAGCAATCGTAAAAATGTATGAGAATCATACACGGGAAAGCCGCATCCGCACATATCTTAGTGGTTAACACCGACATTAAACCAGAAACAAATTAAATGTTTCAATTCGAGCGTGCTTTATTTATGTGTCATTTCGTCGCCCGTTTCCAATAAATGTTTTATGTCGACGCAGTAGTAATATAGTTTAACTCCCCCGGCATATCTCTAAACATTATGCAACGAGATAACGATTTAGGAAAATCCACAAAATTAACCACTCCAGCTTTTTGCCCACCCTTAACATTTCGTTTCTTATTCCTAGTGAAATATTAAAACTTATGAAAATGTAAAGAAATAACAATAACATTATTACTTTTCTTGCTGCCTTCTTCTTCCTAAGCAGGTAATTTACTTAAATCTGTTTTTTTTTGTAATTTAACCTTATTCTTAGATGGCAGAATTTTAGGATTAAAATACAAGACCAGTCGAATATAGGCAGATAACACAGGAAAACTGAAAATCTCGTATGTCTCCCTGAATAGGTCCCGTCAATTTTAGACGTCATAAAGATGAAGAATGCAATTTCTATATTTCCATCGCAATCAGCCTTTTACATCCCACTACTGGGCTCCAGCAATCTTCTCTGCCACGTACTTTCCTTAGCGCTAAGGTGGGATCTACAGTTTAACGTCGAATCCAAACGACTAAATACCAGACAAGAATTTGATATTAAGACCCCACCGCTGCCTTCACCGGATTAGGGAATGTGAGTGGCGGGTTGCGGCATAGATTTATATTGCTGCATGGTTGCGGCGGGGAATCGAACCCCAGACCTTTAGGCGTTAGAGGCAAAGCCGTCAACCTCTAAGCTACTATTCGTACTATTCGATAGAAATTTTGGTAAGATTCCGGTTTAATTACGGTTTAAATTATTAATGTACGATTGCAATAAACAAGTTTGGCTATGACTCCGAAATTACACTACCCCGCTTAAATGTATTCATAGCGTTGTTGGTAAATGGGCGTTGCAAGCTCGGAACGCAACAACTAAAACTATGGATCATTATCATCTATGATTCAACAGTTACGAAGTAACTAAATTATTATTTGGAATTTTCTATTTGTCAAACACTTTATTCTGCAAAGATGACTCAATGAAGATTTAATTAAACATACTATTTTGTGTACTATAACAATTTTTCCAACAGAAAGCAGTACAAATAATAATATTTTGCTTTTATTCAATAAAACAGATAATTAGAAATTTAAAAAATATATTAATAATAAAAATAATACAAAAGTAGCGGTCGGGTGATCAAGATTTAAAACGCTGCACTTTCGGTAGTGCTTATCAAAATTTCTACCGAATAACACAAAAACCGCGACCAGTTTGTCTATAGAGCAGGACTATCAACAGAAACAGCACCCCACCACCTCGTTAGGAGGGCGGAAAAAGCGCTGGAGAATAAGGAAATTCTTCTAGGGGCATTCCTGGACTTAGAAGAAGCCTTTGATAATACATTTTTTAACTCTATCACACCAGCCATGAGAAATCTGGGTCTGGAAGTGACTTGCTGAACGTGGATAGACTGCATGCTAAGCGGTAGGGTGTGGTCTATAAGTCGCTGCTGGATGAGACGCTGGCAGTCCGGGTGGAAGGGGGATGCCCGCAGGGGTGAGTTCTCCCTCCTCTGCTGCGGAACCTTGTCATGGAGAGGCTGCTAGTGAATCTTAGCAACGAAGGCTTTTCACTCGTAGGGTACGCGGACGACCTGGTCATTCTAGTAGAAGGGAGATTCATCAACACAGTCAGGGAACGTATGAAAATGGCCCTGAATGTAGTAACCAGGTGGACAGCAGAAGAAGGCTTAAATGTCAGTCCCCTAAAGCCACCATAGTACCATTTATAAGGAGAAGGAACCTAGAGGGTCTAGGTCCTCTCCACCGTGGTGGGCAACTAATCGTACTGTTGGGAGAGGTAAAGTACATGGGGGTGATTCTAGACTTCAAGCTTCAGCAGACTGAAAAAGGTATCAGAAAAGCGGAAATTACCCTCACGGTAGTTAGATGCACTTATAACAAATCATGGAGTCTTAGACCAAGTATGGTGTACTGGCTATATACCAGGGTAGTCAGACCAGCGATATCATATGCAGTCCTGGTGTAGTGTCTCAAGGTCAAGCAGGAAAGCGCTAAACTAAGACTAAGCAAGATTCAAAGACTTGCCTGTCTAGGCATCACGGGGGCTATGAGAACAACGCCCATCGCTGCAATGTTGTCCCTCCTCGACCTTCCTCCCATGCACTTTGTGATTAGGGGGGGCTAGAATAGGACTATACAGAATGCACAGTTCACCGCATAGAGTGGGGAGCACACAGACAGGACGTCCCTCCTGGAAGCCTTATCTAGTACACGGACGGCTCAAAAACTGAGACAGATGGTGGAGCCAGGAGTATATGGTGTAAAGCCAAGGCAAAGTTACAACTTTCCACTTGGCAGGTACGCTTCCGTTTTCTAAACAAAAATATACGCGATACTTCAATGTGCGCGAGAAAATAATAGAAGAGCCTACGTAAGCAGGCGTATCTATATTCTATCTGGCAGCCAGATGGCCCTAAAAGCACTCTCAAGCTTTAAGGCCTCGTCCATACTGGTCTGGGAATGCTACGAAGAACTTAATGACCTGGCAGGGCCGAACATTGTGGGACTGCTCTGGGTTTCTGGTCACTGTGGGATCGGAAGCAATCAAAAAGCTGATAAACTTGCAAGGCAGGGATCAACAGAGCCCTATTACGGTCCTGAACCAGCATTGGGAGTATCAAGGAATGCAATCCGTAGCTATATAAGCAAATGGATCTGCAGGCAACATAAAGTTTACTGGATCAACAGACGATGATTAACCCACAGCAAGGCATTCATCAATGAACCTTGCAAAAACAAAACTACAGAACTGCTTATGTTAAGCAGGACACGGCTCAGAATCCTTACGCGCCTTCTAACAGGAGACGCGATCGCCTCTGGAGGATTAGGAAATTCGATGGAGAGCCCACATGCAGACTCTGCAGTGAGGAACCAGAAACAACAATGCATATTCTATGCAACTGTGATGCGCTGGCTGGTAAAAGACAACGACTATTCGGACATTCATTCATGGAACCGGAAGACTATCCCGTGAGTGACCTGTGCGCAATGGTACAGGGAATCAAGATCACGGACTGGGTGTGAGTAACTACCAGGGTGAACACAATAAGCCTTATAGGCTGCAGTGTTTCCAGAACCAAGGGTAGACGGACCCAAAAGAAGAAAAAATACCTCGCTAGCATCAAATAATGCATAAAATACAGGGTGTCCCTAAACGGTCTGGCATAACTTTAATTACTAAATTGAGACCAAATTATTGCGATTTAACCCAACTTACCTATTCACAAAAACGCTTGATTACGGAGTTACGGCCCTGCGCAGGTGGAACAGTGTGCTAATTTGTTTATCTATAATTTTTGCAGTAGATGCATTAAAAGTTTGAAATTTTTTTGAACACTTTTATGGAAACTCCAAAAATATACGGTTTTTACGATTTTCAAGATAATTCAATAATTATGCAAAGCCAAGCTGTCATGGAAGTTTGAGTGTTTTCTTAAGATGCAAAAATGATTAGCTTGCACTTTAAAGGTGCGTTCTGCACATCAAACAACAAAAAATGTTTTTATGAACATAAGCTCGAAAAGGCTTTCTTACGGAATTACAGCTTCGAAAGGAACCAGTTTGGACTGTTGGGACTGTTCCCTCTTCCGAAGAATGTAACGTCGTAAGAAAGTTTCCGGATCAATATTAATAGAAAGATTTTTATCGTTTTGATGTGCAGATCTAACTATTTGCGCATTTAAGGAAGACTCTCACGCCTTCATGGCAACTTAATTTTCCACAAAAATTTAATTATCTTGAAAACCGTTAGATTTAGAGACTTTTATTAAGAGTACCTGTTTGTACATTTTTAGTATAAAGAATAACATTTTATCAACAAACTTCAAAAACTGCAACGATCTAAATGATCTAAAACAAAATATTACCCCCTTTGGTGCACTTATTTAAACAAAGATAATTAGGAATACTAAACTAAATAGAGAGTGCTCCTAAATAAAATTTTAAAGTTAATGCAACTACTGCCAAATTCTGCAAATCTGCAAAAGAGTGATAAGACTGTTCCATTTTCGGAACGCTGTAGCTCCGTAACCACGCGTTCCTGTATATAAGTAAGCAAGCGTTGCTCTATATAAGTAAGTAGGGCTAAATCTACATAATTTGACCTGAAGTGTTCGTGCTTAAAATTAAGGCATACGTTTTAAAAACACCCTGTATAATCTTTACACTTTCAACTGAGAGAAATGATTAATCCCAATATGTATACTGCGTGTCAAAATGTGTAAAAATATGGCTATTTAGTAGTGTCCGCATTACATAAATAATTTTGCAGTAAGATTACAATTATAGATAGCGCACTACAATCAAATAAAAATAAAAAGCGAGTTCTATACTTGCACGTTTCAGTTACAATTCTGTAAGTTAAATAAAAGAAAACAGGCCCCAAAAGCTCCATAATTCTGAGGCAGTTAAAAGAGCAATAATATGACGTGCACCTATCAGGCTCAAGTCAATTACGGCGGCTGAGATATTAATAATTTTATAGCACGGTATTACAGAGATAAAGAATTATAACTTAGTTTCCTTTACGATAAGGCATTACGAGTAAGCTCCCTTTGTCTATTTCGTGCTACCCAAGAATGCACCGTATTTATATACATACGAAATCGACATAAACTTTGATACAAAAGCGTTGATTGCGCCATGTGCAGCAAGGAATATATAAAAAGTACGAACAATGCCTTGTTTTTTATTGTATCACTTTCATTAATAAAAAAGCCCTGATAAAAAAATGTGACTTTTTACTGCTTTGCAGCTTTTTGTTCCAAAGTGTATTGCGGCTGTAATGCCAGTTTTATTATTTCTGATATAACTTCTTTTATTGCTGGATTTATGTGTACAGAACTGAATATAAGATCGCTTTCCATTTAAACTGAAAAATATTGTCAGAACTCATCAATAAATCTCGCATAACCGTTACTCGATACAAACCAGAAGTTATTATTTTCACACGGATTATTTTCCATTTTCCCAAAAAGCTTCCTATAATTCACATGCATTAAATAAGTACTCGAGTCCGTTTAAAGCCAGAAGATGAAGAGATAGGGTGAGAACGGAACGAAATTGAAATAATACGTGTCGTATCTGAAGATCTGTAGACGAGTGCCTAAATTTAAGAGAACCTCGGCACATATTTAAAGCTTACCCTGAAAGCAGTGCTTTGTAATGTGCTAGGATGATATAGAAACAGTTTACAAGGGAACGTGTGATAAATATATGTCAACATGTTGTTCATTTAAAAGACGCCTTACAGTTCAACAACCATAAGTAAAAGTGGAGAAAAAAGTTATCCGATATTGTTGAAAGTTATGAAAGTTGTATTTATATTTATTTAATAAAATCATTTTCAGTTAACTATTGAATGTATTATTTTTATATAAAATTCACAATTTTATATTATTCATCTAACAGTTTTAAGTGGGATTTCTGCAAAAAATTTACACTAGATTTTAGATTATTTGGAGAGCGGATGAACGTGCAAAGGTAGTCATTGCACATTTATTTTCATTGTCACTAAAAGCTTTGGAGCAATTTTCTTTTCAATTGATTGATGTCTGAATTTTGGTGGGCTCTAAAAATGACAAGCACATCACGTTCCCAGAAACGCAAACCGAAATAAAATAACGTTTCGGTTTTCGATTACGATCCAAATTATATTAAATTTCAATTACGTTTTCGGTTGCGGTTTGATGCTACTTCAAATTTCGGTTGCCCGTACTCACCGGCACATTTTTAATGTTGTATAGATGTAAAAATGTGTTAAATTTAAAACGAAACTTAAAATTAACTACTAAATTTGGCACGTTTTTCAAAGTTCCAATTTTAATTGTTTGTTGTTTGTTTTAAAAGTTTGGATTGAAGAATACCTTCAATGGCGTAAAGTATAATTTTAGCAATAAAAACATAAACCAATTATATTAAACAGTAATACAAAATACTACATGTTAAGAAAACCTTTAAATATTTATAAAAAAAGCTGTCCAATACAAATAAACGTTATTTTTAATCAAACTAATAATATTGCAATAGTATACGCGTAAAACTTAAATATACCTACCTATGCATCAAACTAATTTATGCATAATGTGGATAAATACTGAGTAAATATTCTTAAAAGTAGCCTGGATGAAAGCCCAGAACATTTTGATGGAATGAGTATGCAGCAGCCTATACAACACTTAAATAAGCAATATTTACTACGAAATGAAATTTCAAAAAGTTATCCCACCATGAACCTCGGATTGCGCGCTAACAGTTCGCGCCTTCCGCTACTCTCCAGGTACGGACGTTTTTATTCATGATACAATGAATACAGTATGTAACGGATTTTTCATTTAAATTCAGTTAATGGATTATTGGGAATATTATATTTTTGGGATGAATTCTTATAACAAAAGTTGTGGAAGCATTGTCGGAAGAATACGGATAAGGAATTCTTCGGATGAAACCACATAATGGATTCAAGTGGCGGATTCTATCCGAATAGAAGAAACTCAACGGATATGGGATAATTCAGATAGCGAATAATTAAAAATCCGAAATCCAGATTACAAACTTAAACGCCTTTGCAAGAATAGTACATATATCTACCAAATGGTATAATAGAAGAATCGAGAGCGACGTGAATACAAATTTATGCAGTTTGTTACATCACAATTATATTATTAACTACCGACGAGCCGAACTTGCTATAGTATTTTTTAAAAAAACGTTGATTTTGACATACATATAAAGATGAATAAGCGGAGCATTTTGTTGTCCTAATTTGATTATTTTCTGATAAAACGAAGAGGGTCTTATTAAAAACAATTGTTGACCCGTTTTTCGTTACAAAATATTTTAGAGCAATTTTCTTTTCTAAAAAGCAGAATTTATTCCTGAATTTTGCACATCCTCTTCCAATTACGCACACTTTCAAATGTAAGCAAAAAAATAATCAATTATTTTTATCAAAACAAAGACAACTGAAACCTAATTACACTGAGTTAAGGACATGGAATCTACCCCGTTTCGTTTTTAATTAAAGAAGAAGTCAAGAAGGAAACACAAACCAATATGTTGTGACTGAGGTATTCGATTAATTTGTCAGAAGCCATTAATGTCCACGGGGTACTTTATTGTGCCCACTTGTGTGTCGTAATGGCTCCTATAGCTGTCACATACAGTATTAATAAACTAATAATCATACGGTTGAATGATGGAGAGCACTATTAAATCAAAGAATTATAAAATAAACTCTTGTAAAAATCCCAAATACAATGTTTGTGATAGTATAAGCGATTTAAGAAAATTTTAATACGTTCAACTATATAGTATCTATTTCTAGAAAACATACCACCACAATTCACATAGCACGAAATAGTTCGATATAATATTGAATACAAAAACACTACAATAGAATTTAAAAAGACAACATTCGTAACTCCAAAACAATATGAATTAGAACACCACTTAATAATACTTCAATATTAATGTGCCAACAATCCAAAAGCAGGATTTTGTGAAAGTAAATAAGCATTTTACAAAAAATATCCATATTATAACCCAATACGCTTTGGTATGAGTAAATCGATTCCCACATGTTGGAGTTTCATCCCCTTGTTTGATAAACCATCAGATGGACCACTACATGATGATGTATGCTAGGTTGTTTTATCTCTCCGGAAAAATTCTCAATCCGCTCCGTGATTGAGCCTGCCCTTTATGATTGAGCGGCTGCTTTTCTTTTGTCAGAACAAGATAAATCCGATTGACAATTTAATAAAAAACAAAGGCAATAAATTTAGGAAGAAATATTTTGTATCTGTCGTGAGGATAATAAGAAGTTAAATGGCTGAAAAATATTTATCGAAGGAAATGATTTTTCGGGATTATCCTTCATCACATGGTTAGATATAAATTGCGTCCTCGTGATTTTTTCAAATCCCTCAAAATTAAAAAGTGCTATTAATCACGTTATTAGGAATCAAATCAAGAATGTGCAACAAAATTTATTCTATCCGGTAGAATTACAAGCCGCACACATGTCAGTTTTCCCAAGAACCAAACATTTATCAAGATAATGCCGTGTGTGTGTACGTGTGACACCGACTTAACGATTAGTCGTAACTAGAATTGTTGTAATAGTAGTTCAGGTGAATTCACGAATTAAGTGCAATAAAAGGCGTTAAAATAATCTACAATCTTCACTATGGCACGGTAGCTGTCCATGCAATTCCCCTAGCTTTAAATATTTAAACAGATTTTATTTCCTTAAATAGGGCGTATGTTAAAACCCCACCAAGACAGTTAACAATTTGTCCTTTCAATAAAATTAGATTTGAAACTGTTTGCATGATGCGTGACGAAGTAAATATATCCTTGCTGTTCTAGCTTCATGCATAGCACATTCTCAGAAAAATGTTGGAAAATGTTATTTCATTTTCTAAAATTGGCTAATCATCGGATTGAGTTAAAATTATTACCTTGGTTTTTCTGCCATCACGGAAGCAACATAGAAACACGTTACGTATGAAGTTTAAATTTAAAAGTTAGGTTTAATAAACTGTTTATAATAATCCATGATTGTGTCAAAGCGATTTCCAAAAAGTCATTTTTCAAGAAGACAGGCATTTAATGTTGTTATATTTCAACAAGTACTTAGTTAAGAAGTCATTTTTCAAAAATACTTATCTTCTAAACTACCGGTTGTAATAAATTCATATTTATATTAATAATAAACAGACCCGAACAAACCTATTAGTAATGACAAGTTATTAATCTTGACGTTGACATTTCGTAATCAGCTCGAAGCCCTAAACTTCCTTACTTAAAAATAAATATGTGTGCAACCCCGTGTAATATATTTTCCGTGAAGATTTACGCAGATAGTTACCAAAGTAATACTAGTCTGTAAATAAAATTAGTTTTTCCCTACAGGACCGGAATAAAATCTTTTTACTTATATAAAATTTCAGAAATCAACTTTTACATGTGTTTTTCTGTAGAAGTATATAACATTCTTGTTAAAGTTTTCAGATGCGAAACTTATAATTTTTAAACCAAAAACAAAAATATATGACATTCGCACTTTTTTTCTTGTTTTTTTGAAAGAAACAGCACTTTATGGGACCTTATTAATTAAACATTCATTAAAAACAAAATTTTAAAAGTTCAGTGCATTGCAGAAGCCTAACTAAACCGTAGATAACCCCTTAAAAGATTTAAAAACAAATAATAACAATATAGGATGTCAAACTTGTAGGAGATGCGATTGAACTATAAAGTATCTGACAAACATTTAATAGTTATAAGAAAGCGTAAAAGGTAAAAAAATATTTATTTGTCCAGAAAAGTGAGTGATATTGCTGAAAAAATTCAAAATGAACTGCTATTGTATGTTATTACTAAGTTACTTTTGTGGAGCAGTGTATTTCAAAAACTATTCAAAATTAGCCATTCCAGAAATATAAAGAAAATAAAATAGCCGCTCATCTATGAAAACATTTTTTTCTTGTTTTCATTTTTATTAAATTCAGTAAGTTTTTTTGCAATGCCAAACTACTTCTTTATTCTAGCTATAAAACTGGGCTCGCATGCGGTGGCTGCTTAAAGAAAACATATTTATGTTATTATATTATTTCTTGATGCAAGTGTGGGTTCACAGATATTTATTTAATAAAGGAGATGATTCTCGTAATTTTGTACATTTTCAATTTTTAAGGGTTAGGGATGTTTCAGGGTCATTTTTCTAAATTTTCTAGTTAAAGGGTTGGAATACACTTGAAGGGGAGTTAGAGATGTTGATTTTTATAAAGAATACGAATCTCGTGATTTTTATAAATTTTCAATTTAGGGGGTTGGGGTGCACTTAAGAGTGATTTAACGGTGTTGCTACTAAAGAGCATTATGCTCATAGTTCTTTTAATTGTTTAATATTTGGTCGCTAAAATGTACTTCCGGGTAGTTTAGAGGTGCTACTTTAATAGGGAGAATAATTCTTGATATTTTAATAAATTTTCAATTTTCATTGGGTAGTTTAGAGGTGTTGCTTTAATAAAAAAAATAGCTCTAGTCACTTTTATAAATTTTTAATTATTAGGGGTTGCGAGTACTTTTGAAGGTGGTTTAGAGGTGCTCCTTTAATAAAACAGATAATTCCCAACATTTTTATAAATGTTTAATTTTTAGGAGGTGGGGTGAACTTGAAGATGGTTTAGAGATGTTGCTTTAATAAAGGAAACGTTTTCTCGTAATTTTTATGTTTTCTGTGTTTAGTGGTTGGAGTACATTTTGCGGGTGGTTTAAAGGTGTTTCTTTACTAAAAGTAGTGAATGGCGCCATTATTATACATATTTCATTTTTAGGGGGTAGCTTAGAGGTGTTGCTTTAATCTCTCTCCCGTCTCTCGTTGTTTTTACAAATTTCTAATATTTAAGGATTGGGGTGAATTTGGGAATGGTTTAGAACTGTAGCTCTATAAATGGCGACAGGGGAAGATTAGCACATTAAAAAAATATAGATTTTTGGAAAGAAGATGATTCGTGATCTAAGGAAAACCTCTCAAAACGAGTTTGACGCAAAACGTGATGGTGGGGTGACCTAGAGTTTCAGGTATATCTCTTTCGCTCATCGGCTGTTTGGTATCCGTAAAATACGAATCTGAGCTTCTTTTTCGAGCCCACCTATATTGGAAAATAGCACCGCTTCCTCACCTCTATTATTTATTAAAAAAATCACCTCGTTTTATGATATCTGGTATTTTCTAATCGGACTGAAATCTTATAATCGATTTTTTCCGGACTGTTCACTGTTCAGGTAAGCAACCTTAAGAAACTCTCCCAAACGAAGGTTGTTCCTAGTGTCATTTAAAAAGTTCATACCGACTTTTAAGTCTAAATTCGGAAATGTCTTAAAAAATCGATGTAGGGATATCGCGCTTGCGTTGATGGACTATTTATTATTAGTATAATGCGTATTATCTGAGCTTTTTTACTGCGCCTATAACAAAGTAGAACACCCCTCCCCTAACCCGTATTTTGTGAGAAAGCCGTCTGGTTTTACAATATCCAATGTTTCCCAACTGTAACATTTATTCGTTGAAACCTCAAAATACATTTTCAATTAAGAGATAGTCGTTATTATTTAACAAGATTAAACCTTGTTTGAGGTCGATCTTTGATTTTTTTAAATCGAAAAATCGTTGCTGGGATTTGCTG
Source organism: Ctenicera cuprea (assembly GCA_958336395.1). NCBI lineage: Eukaryota > Metazoa > Arthropoda > Insecta > Coleoptera > Elateridae > Ctenicera > Ctenicera cuprea. The sequence continues at coordinate 31,072,011 of OY284496.1, forward strand.
GAGGCGGCTGGTAGGAATTTCGTTGTTGCGCAGATTTATTTGGTATGCGTAGAATACGAATCCAGCGTTTTTTGCGAGCGCGTCTATAATAAAGTACAGCACTTCTTCCCTAAACCTCTTATTTTGACGAATCTGAGCAGAACACTTTTCAAAAAACTTTTTTTCAATTTCAAGTCCCAAAACTTGTATTTTTGCTAATATTTTAATATCGAAAATTTTCATGAAATCAGTACGTCGCTGAAACTTCGGGAAACTTGAAAGTAAATACCCATGCCTACAAAATTTAAGCAAACTTAATTTTCTAAAAAAGTTTTAATATACGGCTCTGAATAAGTCACATACAGACGCACCCAAAGAGCAAGAGTAGGTGGCGTCTTGGACAGAAGGCGGTAAATCCTGCTGACAGATTCCCTAGATTCCTTCGTGCAATACGGGCACGGTGTTCAGTGAAGCGCTTAAAGAGAAGAACTCTGCAGATCACCAATTTACCTCACATATGGTCGTTACGCACGTCTCAATAAATTCAGTCAAACCCAATGAAAAGAAACGTTTTAGCTTCAATTAAGCGCAGTCTGAAGAGAACGCGCATTTCTCACTCGAAGGATCAGTGATTGATAATTACAAGAAGCATTCAGACTGCTTGTAAATTCTTCAAAGCAGAATAAAACAGGATAACTGATCAAGCTAAAAGTTTGACTTTTGGGTGGGCACCAATAAATAAAATTAGGGGTGGACTTGAAGAATCGACGGGCGGACTAGTATAAGGGTGTCTTACAAATCGCCTGTTCTTGTAGTTATCTCTTTTAAGAAGTCTAAACAAGAAGATTCCTTGATGTACACGGTGCATGTACATGTCAACTGTCAACGGACCGTGAAGAACCCTTATTTTAATGCCAAAGATCTCTAAATATAGCCGCGTTTTTATGGTTATTTTGTTAACTCCGTCTAATTAAGAAAATAAGAAAGCTTTTGTGTAGTAATTTATGCGATAATTTTACAAACAATAGCGATGCACTTATTCAAGCAATTTCGATTTAGAATTCCACTATACAATTTAAAAAGTAACGATAAATAAAATATACAATGTGTTTATCTGATAAAAGCACTACTGAATTTCAGTAGAAGGATTTAAAAATTATATCTAATCAAGCAGAATTTTTGATGAAAACATGAGACTACATTGTATGAATAAATACATCTTATCTGTTTACGGGTTAATAAAAACGGAATGAAATTACTTCCACGAATTTGTCACGAAGCGGGAGAGGTTTATATGAATATGAGGTGAGCGCATGCAAATTTTTATTTAAAACATGTTCAAAGAGAAAATTGAATAGGTAATTACGTATAAAACCCACGTGTGCTCGCTCATAATAACAAGAAAATAGGTTGGAAAATTGCGTTTCCTCTTGTTTGCATTTACTTTGAGGCAGGGAACTTATAACTGCAAGGGAGCCAAGCACAACACACTTTAAAGCTGTATTCACACGTCATGCTACCCTCTTAGTACCTTTTGAAAAGCGATACAATGGTAGTTAGCTATTGTAATTAAAAATACTGCTGTAATGCATACTCAATCGTTGTTAATAAGTTTGTTGGTTTTAACTTTCAGTGGTCACATAATATTTGTTCTAAAAAACGCCTAACCAGCTTGTTTCATTCCATTTTATAATTTTATTAAATTATTATATGTCTGTGGTGTAAACTTAAATTTATTAATATTAACGTTGTCGTCTTTTTAATCGATTTCAAAAAAAGGAGGAGGTTCTCAATTCGTCTGTATATAAATTTTTTTAATGTATGTTCGGGCATAACTTCTTTGTTTATGAACCGATTTTAATGATTCTTTTTGCGTTGGGTTCAGTATAGTTCCAAGGTGGTCCCATTTTAATTTCATTGGTATTGGACCTTGAACTTCGAAGATACACCAGGGAACTCCTCAAAATCTATTTTTTCTAAGCGTTTCCGTCTTTCATGTTCCGTTTCAACTAGCCGTCGTTTCCTCATTCGAGAAGCATCCTTACTAGGTCTACCCATCACTTAAAATTGTAAAATAATTAACTTTAAAAAAAACGACTTCAACTAAAAACACAAAAGTAACATAAGTTAACTAAAAAGTAAAAAATAAATGTTTTTTATACAACAATTTAATACTTATTCGTTGTTCCGTTTAATGTAATTAAGAAATTATTGTTTATTATATAATTATTAATTGTTTTATAATTTTGAAGTCGGTGCCAATTTTTTCGTTGTATCTAATTTGTTATTCTAGCAAGGTATATAATTTTTATGTTTTACTTGGCACCGACTTCAAAATTATAAAGCAATTAATAATTATATAATTAATAAACAATAATTTCTTAATTGCATTAAACGGAACAACAAATAAGTATTAAATTGTTGTATAAAAAACATTTATTTTTTGCTTTTTAGTTAACTTATGTTACTTTTGTGTTTTATTTGAAGTCGTTTTTTTTAAGTTAATTATTGAAAATACTGTAGATTGTTTTAATTTGTTATTGTAGCAAGGTATATAATTTTTATGTTTTACTTTCACCGACTTCAAAATTATAAAACAATTAATAATTATATAATAAACAATAATTTCTTAATTACATTAAACGAAACAACAAATAAGTATTAAATTGTTGTATAAAAAACATTTATTTTTTGCTTTTTAGTTAACTTATGTTACTTTTGTGTCTTTTTTTTAAGTTAATTCTTGAAAATACTGTAGATTGTTTTTTTTATCCTGAAGTTTTTTTCTTGGAAATTATAATGAAGACTTCCTTTCCATTTTAAATGCTTTCCCATATTTCAATTTCTCGGCAGTTACGTTACTTTTTGTTGTAAAAAAAAATTAAAATTCGTTTTACATCATGTAACCTGTTCAGTGCATAACATAACTTTTCAGAAAAGTGGTTTGAAACTGGCTTCGGTATTAATAACTATTCAGAAATTCTAAAAGGACGTTACAATAGAATTAACTCAAACGAAAGAAAATATTTTGCAGTGCATCTGAACTCTATTAGTTTACCAATTATAAACCAGTGTCGTAAGTTTTCAAAAAATAATATTTAGAAAATTTTCAAAATTATATACACTGTCAACATGGGTCGAATTTGAAGGGGGATGATGATGGTCTAACTGCCTAAGTGTTTACACAGAAATTAGAACCCACAAGAAAACATAATAACAATAACTATAACAAATATGGCATTTCATTTTATGCCCCCCCCCCCCGCTCCTGCTTTATTGAATAAATAGATATTAATATCTTAATGTCGAAACTTCGTAAAGGGGCTATAAAAAATTGTAGGTCTAAGGACAAGTTTAAGCTATAGCTCGTCTGAATCATTATCAATGCTTAGAAACTTAAAAGCATCGTGTGATGAGATTTTATAAAATATTGGCCGTTAACCATTTTCAAAATTTTCAGAAGCTTTAATTTACGATCTTTTAAATTTTCGCAAACACTTAATCTTAATATTCTATTCTCTTAGGGCTATCACGATATCACATTTTACACGGAACTGTCTTAAAAAATAGTGTGACAAGATTTTATAAAATATTAGTCGCTGAAAATTTTCAAAATTTTGAGAAGCTTTAATTTACAAGCTTTTAAATTTTCGCTAACATTTAATCTTTAATATTCTATTCTCTTAGGGCTATTATGAAACCATATTTTATGCCAATCTGTCATTTATTTTTGAGTAAATATATCTTAAATTCAAAGTTTTCAAAAAGTCTTGGCACTTGGCAAAACGTCACCGAAAACTGTTTTCTAGTTTCATATTCTATTAAAACTTACGTTGTCGATGAATTCTTACCATACTTTTACATTTCAAAATTCAAACAAATTTTGGGTTGGTTGAGTCACAAAACGCGATTTTTCGTTAAACCAGCAAATCCAGAATTTTCCTGTAACTAATGCTTTTCTAGAAAAAAAACATCAGCATTTTCAAACCAACACTTCCTGTAAATCGTAATATTTTTACAAATATATTGCTCTACGGAACTAATCTTAAAATGGTATCTTTTATTAGTGAACTGTTCATTGCCCCAATGAAGCATTCGAGTATTTGCCAGAGCTACTTCAATGTTGGTAGTGGATGATAGGGGTAATTACTCGTAACTAACTAGTGATGAGTTGAATTGCTTGCGGCCCGAAGAAAACTTATCGGGATAATCCTTACCTCCATTGTTCGACTAGGATCAAGATGAGCACAAATTACCGCTACAGTTGTGAAATCTACTCGCATTTTACGAATTTACACCCAACCCGATGCTTAATGTTACTTATCTGCTACTATTTGTCCTTAAAATGTCGCCCTTAAGACTTTACACGTTATCCTGCCGCACGTGAGGTGGGCATTATCCTGATTTAGTGGAGAACTCACAAACCTTACAGAACCTAAGTGGAAATTGAAGTATGTTTGCCAGTATTTCACATTCCCGCTGAATCGCAATTGAAAAACAAAAGACTAGTGGACTGGCTAGCAGTAAAGCAACTTGAAGTCCTTATACTGCAAGATAGCGTACAAAGAGTTGAATTTTAATTTTCAAGGAAAAAATAACAAAATAAGAAATAAATAGAAAAACTGATGATATTAAAAATAACCTAAAATAAAAAAAATTAATTTACTTGATGTTAAGAGAAAAAACTTAGTGTAATAAAGAATGTACGTTGGTATAAAGTATAGGAAATATCTTTTCCGTAGGCCACTCCACTCGAGATGGCCGCCGTCGTCTTTACAAGATCTCGGCTTTGTTTGGAGACGCCAATTATGCTCGTGTCTCATTCCCTTCCAATCATTAAGAGACACTCTACTCTGAGACTTCATAACTTTTTACTGGCGGCTTTCGTATTTCTAATGCGGCCTACGATATGATACTTCAGTTAACAACCGATCCTTCGAAAGTCCTTCTTTTGATTTGAGGAAACCGTTCGCAAAATTTTAAAAAAGTCCATGTTTTACGACTGAAACCATTTATTTGTTTCAGATCGCGAGCATATCGGACTAAAACATCTAATATGGAAAAATTTGCTTACAAAGTGCCTCAGTATTTCATATTTCAACTGGTAACTCTTCTTTTTTGTATTTAATTTCGATCAAAAATGATGCAAGGCCAATTTGAAAGCAAACATAAAGAAATACAGCTGCTTTACGTGACAAATCGCAGATCTTTCTTGAAAAATATGCGCTTTTAACTCATTCTTCTTCATTAAAAACGAAACGCAGCGTTTTGAAGAATCTCGTGCCGTGATTTCGTTATGTGAGCGTATACGGAATCGTATTAATGTCCTTTGTTTATTTCAGAGTGGCTTACAGCATCTATCATCAACTCTCGGGGGACTTTTTATATTCCGAGAGATCTGAAACTATAAGAACTGATCACAAAATCCATTCATCACTAGGACAAACTGCAATATTTATCCTAAGTTATGGTTGACAAATGGAACGGCCCGGACATGCGTGCGCGATAACAGAAAGCTCGTTAGCTCGAAATTAACAGTATTTCGCGAAGACATGATAATTAATGAAGAGTTTTGTAGGGCTCAGACAATTGGCTGATAACGGTGCGTTATCACACAATTAATGAGAAAAGAGATTGAGTTTCGTTGGCAAAGCTTGTCGGAGTCGAAAGCTATATCACTCGGAAGAGAAATCTTCATTTATTGTTTACCCTTTACCAGATAGTCAATTACCACTTTCAGTAGAGGAGTGTATTGTATCATGAACAAAATAAGTGAAGCACTTCTCCTGGACTTTCCTATACTTTAAAAAATGTTACTATAAATATTTTGCATCTTCATAGTTGGCCCAAGCCCGAAATTTATCAGCTAAAAATAGAATGGGAGGAGAAAGTTAACCCCCTTAAATATTGCTACACTTATTAATTAAGCTTTGAATCTTATCCCACTATTATTTATGAGCAGCACTTACACAGAAATATTATCGTATACTGTTTATTAAATAAAGAGGCATGCATTTTCAATTTTCAAAAACTTATAGATGACGCCACAAAGAAATTTGCGGTTGGGACATAACCATACCATTCATACCCATGTGCCTATAAAATGAAAAAACAAACGTGTCTCCAGTTTTCGAGCAATATTGTTTTGAAAATTTCCAAAAGTCGCACTAAAATCAGATTCCGTTTTCAAACATAGAAAATTTAAATTATATAAGGGGTCCATAATTTTCATAAGTGACGTGTAAGTTTAAGAAGAAAACTATAACGGTCTCACCACTGTAAATTTACAGTGCTGAGACTGTTATAATTTTCTTTATAGAAAATTCAGTTTCGGAATAAATACTACAAAAAAACATGTCCAACTTCCGTTTTGAGTTTCAGATTTTTTATAAAGCCTATTTTGACAATTTTTGATACCGGATAAAACCGTTGGTTTTAGCGATTTAAAAAATGGATTTTTGTTCCTACTGGCATGGGGTGAGCCTGGCGTAATCCAGGATCGACCGTCGAGTCAGCACCATGTCAGATGATGATGATGATGATGAAAACAAAATCGTTAAAAAAGTAGTAAAGCAAGTTATTTAGAGAAGAGCACCAGTGCTCCTCCATTCATTTATGTCCCTCTGAAGAATTTTTCCAAGAAAAACTACTGGGAAACATAGATTTTTGATCCATGGTTGCATGCAAATATTGTGTATTTTAGACATGGTATTTTTTTCAATATTAAATATTAAAGCAGCTTGAAGCGCCACCTTCAAAGAACCATATCTTGAAAACGAAGCATTTTAAAACCGGTGTTTAAGAAGACCGGTCTTATTTTCAGGCCAATCCACTATGTGAATTATGCCAAACTTTTCCTGAGACAACCTCTATTTAAATTGTTGTTTTATGGATCTTCTTACAATGTGAATGTTCAAAATACAAACGGCAAGAAAAAATAAATATTACGTTATTTAAAAAAATCTACCGATAACAGCATCAGTTTATATGAAAAATAAATTCAAATCTTTCATAACAATATATTAATTTCATTCTTCCATTTTTCCTATGGAAGCATTCCCCCATCGCCCCCACGTAGTCGGCGCTATGCTCAGATCTCACGAAGCACTAAACCGATTTTAATTAAATTTGGAATACTAGGTTTAGCAAAAATTCATCGGGATAACATTATTTTAAAAATTGTAGCCAATCTTTCGTTCTAGCAGCCTACAAAGTTAAAAAAAAATCGTGTGGGCAGTTTTTGAATAATATTGTTTTTAATTTTTTTAAATTGTGAAGTAGCGTTGAGCCATTGCGATCGTTTTCAGATTTTCGAAATTAATTTTGTTTCATCGTATACCACCCACAAAGGGCTCTCAAACAAGTTGTTGCTGATGGCGGTCAGACGACTACAGCTAATTAGATGCGCTTCGGATGACGGACTAAAAGTCGATATAATCGTTTATTTAAAGTGTTATCAAAAATATGCAAAAAATACAAAAATATATTTTTTAACTAGAGCTAATTGATAGGTGTAGTTAAAATGACGTAAATGCCGGAAAACGCGTTGTTGATATTAAAAAGTATTGTTTTTCCCTTTAATATTTAAAATAGTTGAACAGTCTTGCAGATTTTAAAAAAGTACTTCAAATAGTCTATCTATTTGCGTTTTTTAATAAATAAATAATCAATTTCAAACTTTTCAAAAATTCCTGGAAGGCGTCTGAGTAAAATTAAGGAGATTAGTAAACAATAAATTTGTAGTTTACTGCATACTATATCTGCTCAGAAAGTCTGAAAAAACTCATGTAGGCAGTATTTAAAAACAATAAGTTTTAAAAAAAGTTGAAGCTGAACCCGATCAGACAATTACTTTTTGAGTAAATGGGCGTTAAAGTCGAGATTTTTATAAAGTTGTAGCGGCCGCAGTTTTAAAGCTAAAGAGTTTGGTAAAAATGTTTTCGATTTGCCTTAAGTTCTTCTCTCAGATCTCGTGCTCAAATTTTCAAAATTTAGTTTCAGAAAAAAAAGCTACCAAAAAGCATATCTAACTTCCGTTTCCGCTTTCGGATTGTTTTGAAAAGCTTAACTAGAACTACAATTTTCAATACACTTCTTGATTTAAAACTTCATCAAAATCACCGACACACCCACCCATCCACTCACAGACAGACATTGCTTTAAACCCACTTTTTTCTAGATTTTGAAAATTTTCATGAAATCAATACTTCCCTATACCGAAGGTATGGGAAAGTAAAAATTAGTGTAACACTTTGTCTGAACTTTCATATACTTGAGAAACTTTTACTTTTCCTATGTTCAACAGTATTTATACACAACGCACATGATATTACTCCACTAAGGGGAAATGACATCATACAGATATATTTCATTTATGCTGCATTACACAAGAATCGGAAGATAATAAGATACCGGTCATTCAGTGAAAAGGCATAATATACAGTCGAAACAGTTTACGTCATAACCCACCACCTCACTGATAACCACGGCCGCTTCAGCATAATGTCACTATATTCCATTTTTTAGCTCTATTACAAAAAAATCGGAAGATACCGATCGCGCAACAAGAAAGACATAATATTGTCACGAAGACACTTAATTTAGGAATTAAACTCTCTGAAAGACTTGGAATATAATTTGTTATAACGTTAACAGTACGAATAATACTTTTAATATACCACTCAATAAGTCTAACACAACCATCTTAATAACTAGTTTAGATCGAACAGCGACGTACGCACGGCGGCGGGGTCGTGGCGTCGATAAAGACGAACCTACCTCGCTGTTTGAACAATATATATTCAATGGTTATTTCTGAGCATGAGGAAATGTATTTGCTTTGATAACTTAGAATCTTTTAATATAATATAATTTAGAATCGTTCAATAAATATAATTTTGAATTGTTTATTGAAATGTAATTGTACTATTTGTACTCCTTTTAGTTCACTTTGTGACAATATACCGTGCAGTCAAAACAAGCTAAGTCATAACCACCACCTCAGTGATTGCCACGGCCGCTTCAGTATAATATCATTGACATTACATAAAGTCGCTGTCCATGTTCACCAAACTTAAATAAATCTTAATTGTGTAGTTTGGAAAAGCAAAACGATTCATGGTCAATTTTTAGCTAAATACCATTATAATATTCCCTATCTTTTATTTAAGTTGAACTTTCATCATAATCAATCATCATTGTAATTAACAAATAAACGTTTCTTCGTCTTTTCACCTGCCACTGCCTACACATTCTTTGAACACGCGCTTCCGTAAAATTGTTCTTCACTTCCCTCTTCTGTGTTACGCTCGAGTAATTAATACTGTTTCTTTAAATATTTGGTTAGTGAGAAATTATTATTTATTGGCGAAAGGGTTGCATTTTTATTTTGTAATTGTTAACAGTTACCCCGTTTGGATTGATAGATAACACTTGCAATAATTAATAAATTAAACCTCTTAAAATCAAGGCTTATTATTTTTAAGTTGTGATTACCCAATGAATTACATTAAGGGACATAATGAGGTAGTAGCGATTACCTCATACCCCGAGGGTCGTAATGTCCCACCAGCAACAACCTCCAAGCATTAGGGATGCATGTCTGTCTGTCTAGCAGTTCGATGGGGTTGCATTGTTAAAACATACAGAAGCAAATTCAATTCCGCTCTTACTTGTCAAAGCACTCTACTGTAAACAAATTGCATTGAAATATTTTCAATTTTTAAATTTCAGGGTTGGGCACGCGTTGGATTCAATTTTAAAATCGGTTTCGCGGAAATGTCGTCTGATGTCCATTGTCGAAACTGTCGCTACATCTGGCAGGAAATTCGACAGCTAAAGCTCTAAGTAAACGTTATTCAATTTAATTAATGGTTTAATTTTAATAGGGTCTTGATTCGGAGATGTCAACTGTCAGGGACGGGATTTTTAAACCCCCTTCTTGTGGTGATCTCATCCGGCACAATACTTGGACTCGTCTTCAGTCAACCGCGAACTTTATTTACTTTCATAGCGACCAAATTGAATGCTGAAGACGGAGGAATCGATCATTTGACAATTCAACAAAAAGGCTAACTTCCACTGCCGTGGCAATTTTGACTTTTAACTTTTTATAGGGTAATATTAACTACTAACTAAAAATGAGCACCACCGATTAAGCCTTTTGATAGAATCGATAAATCAAAAATAACGTCTGTGTATACCAAATAAATCGAACTAAAATCGATTTATCTCTTTATGACTCAAGCCTGAAAGCACTCGAATAGAATATGGAAAAATTTACCGCGTGAGCAAATCCGCACAGACACCAACAATAGGCGAAAATTTGATCGTCTTTTATTACGTGTTGCATATTGGATGATGCATGCATCTTCCCTAAGTTTACCACCTCAGACCCTAAATAGAATCAAACAGCATCACCCCAAGATCTCGGTTTGATCCGACTCGACAATCGGATCCGATACTTGGGGTGACACTCTTAATAAAAAGTGGCAGTTGCGCTCCAGAGATCGTTTAGCCCACCCTTACGCTACACACATCCATTCACTCGCATTATTGTATTTCACGCAATTAAATTTTGTGTTAAATGAAATCATTGAGTTTCTTATTACAACGCTTTATCGCTTCAAATTGATGTAATCACGTTAAATCGCCTTTTAAAAGATTTTTATTTCATAACCCACACACTTTCATTGCTCGAACTTATATGCCTCCCTTATATCATCTAGGTGATTTCTTTCATAGGAACTCCTTCTCTAAAAACAAGTTTCAAACAGTTTTAAAGTCAACGTAAATTCGAAAGCATGACCTCGTTCACGAACTTTTCATGATCAAACATTTAAAAAGCTATTTTTTTTTAAAATATTCTGACGTCCCAACTTTTCACAAAAAGTTTCATACTTCTACATTCTTATACTTTCAGTATCGATTGCATGAAACATTTCGATTATAAGAACTTAACGAAAAAAGCTGAAGTGTGGATTTCGAGTAGACTTTCCCATACTAGACATCAACACTTACCGTATTTGCAAAAGTATTTTTTTAAAGAATCATGAGGTCGTGCGTGAGCACGACTCCATGATTCCCATCTCACCCCCTTACCCGGGCTCAGCACACTAAGTGCTAGACACCGGTCTAACATGCCCCACCCCTGAAAGACATGCAACCCAACATACACACCACCACAACATCCATCGACACGGCGGATTTAACTTGTTCAGAAAAATTTCCGACGGGCAGAGGACTTGAACCTACTGCCGTTGAGAGTCTAGTTTCAAAGCCTGGAACGTTAACCACTAGACCACCCGCTGGCCCACAAAAGTATATATATTATAATTATAACGTTGTACATTTCACCGACTGTTATATTTCTAAGAAAGCAAGCTATATAGGCAACCCTCCATTCCATTCATCCACAGTAATATGATAGCTTTCAGAAAACAATCAAGTTGTAGCCAATCTTCCGTTCGAATAGCCTAAAAACTTTGAAAAAATGTGGTCAGTTTTTGAATATTTTTTTTTTAATTTTCACAATTTTGAAGAAGTGCCATTGCAATCTTTTGAAGATTTTCTAAATTAATTTTATTTCATCGTATACCACCCCACAAAGGACAAACAACCCAAGTAGCACACAATATATATCCAATATCTATCCAAGGTTTATTTTATGTTGTACATTGGCTCAACATTTTATCGTGCATCTTATATCTAATATATAATGGATAACTATTGGAAATACAAGGTATATTTTGAAATATTGGCAAACTGTTGAAACTACTGTTGGGACAGGCAACATTGGTATCCCAGGGTAAAACCAATATGTAACCAATGTATGGGATCCCGCAATAAAACCATGTTGGGTAACCAAATATTGGCAAACTGTTAAAACTACCTGGGACAAGCAACATTGGTATCCCAGGGTAAAACCAATATGTAACCAATGTATGGAATCCCGCAATAAAACCATGTTGGGTAACCAATATAAAACAGTTACATAACCAACAAGCCATTTACAATATAAACTTGCAAAGGTAAAATCTATATATAACCAATGTATGGAATCCCGCAATAAAACTATATTGGTTAACCAATATAAAACAGATATATAACCAACAAACTATTGGCAATATAACCTTACAATACTCTGTCAATAACGAACAAGTAAATGTAATACTAGCAGTTGCCAATATTGCCTGCCATTATAAAGCCAATATATTTTATCATTGAACAAGGTTTGTAATTAAAATTATAATGGCAAGGCGATATAAAGACAATAAGAAACCTATAAACACTAGTTGAGATACTGCCAATATTTGAAATTAACCTAAAACCATTATTTTTTGATAAACTTAACGTTAAATGTAAATAAAAACCTTTCACTTTTAAAATTTAAATTTCAGTCAGCACTGCATTTATTAAAAAAATATTATTCTGTTTACTATTACTAAAGACAGGATCCTGCTTAGATAGGCAAATTGTTTTTTTTTTACAAATAGGAAATTTAAAGCATGCGCTATTTAAAACCCCGTTAAGAGTATATTTACATTTAATCCAAATTTTATTATGTATTTTTTTGAAGTTTTTGAATTTTATAGCCCTTTATCTGGGTTTTGTTGTTTGGCTTTTTTTGTGCAAACATTTTTTTATAATTTATTTTCCAGTCATACTGTTTTCTATATTTTAATTTTTGTAAGAAATTCCAAAACAAGCAAATAATGTTTAAAACTTTTGAAATAAATTCAATTACAAACCACTGAAAAGTTCATCAGTCTTTAAATCCTTATTATTCTGACGTAAGAATAATATTAGCGACCGAACAAGTATTCTAACATATATACAAATTAAGGTCAATTTCGCATATTCTAGAGATGGCTACGGTAAATAGAAAGTTTTATGACGTCATTCGTGAATCCCTCTTTATGGAATGTTTAAAAACTGATAAGAACAGTATAATTATCTGCGTATGTCATTTTTACCTATTTAATTCTCTGGGGTGTTTTTTTTAATAACATTTTTGCTTTTTGGTTCCTTTTTTTGTCACTTTCTTGCTTTTTACGTATGTTTTTATACTTTAGTTTCTTGTCTGTTTTTAAGGATTTATTTGTATGTTAACAGCTATAATAACGCCCAGTTTCATAATAACAACTTTAAAGTAGCTTTAACAAAAGTAAACTTTAAAATAAAGTCGACTTTAACTCGATTTTAAAGTGAACATGTTTCATAAGCGGCAGACAACCTTACTTTAGTTAAAGTAAAATTTTACCATTACTTCAACGGTTGGCAGCAATTGAGTCACACTTGGTTATAGCTTCACAGCGTAATTTCGCCAGTTTTGACAGCACATTCCAGTCTCAGTCAGCTGTTTAGCACGTGTCTTACGAATTGCGGTGAGGTGTTCAATAATAAATTTTTTAAAATGAATGTTGGATCTTCATATAAAAAAAAGGTGGAAAAGGAGAACGCGAGGCCTAGAGGCAACAATTTTACGGCAGAGGAAGAGTTGTGTCTTGCACAAATAATTGTAGGACATAAAAATATAATAGAAAACAAAACCACCAATGCAGTTTCACCACAGGAGAAGGTATATAATTAATAAATTTAACCTTGTGTTGTAAAATATTCTATATTAGTGTACATTTTTTGCAGGAAGCAGCATGGGAGAAAGTGTCTGTTGAATATAACAGTCGTAATCGGCACAGAGCCTTGCAGCAGCTGAAGTCGAAATACGACAATTTAAAAACTGCAGCCAGGAAATACGCTGCAGAAAAGCGATCCTACGTAAGATGCACTGGGGGAGGACCTGCACAAGGTAGTGACAGGAAAAGCATCATTTATGATTTAATACTTGATGAAATATTAAATATTAAAACTGTTGTTGGACACACGAACCACTTCGATAGTGACGATTTGGGAGCAGCTGCTGCAGTTATTCTGGCAGTACCTGCAGAAGCTCAACCGGAAATTATATTGCGAGTACAAACACCAGAGCTGGAGATCGTGGAAGAGTTGCCGCAAAAACTTGACGTCCTTGCTGTGGAAGATTCACAAACAAGTACCGTGCCCCAGGAAAGTATTTCGGGTGCTACAGTATTAGGAGCAAACAACTGGGCCAACTACACCCCAAAAATGTTAAAAAAAAATAAAAGTTCTAAATTGAATGGGGGCAGAAATGTAACCAGCCTTACAGCATTGCGAGAAGAATACATAAAAAAAAAGATGTTGTTCCTGGAACAAGAAGCAGAAATAAATTCAAAGCGCCTACAAATGGACGAAGAATTACATGCCCAAAAAATGGCCCTAATACAAATTGAAATAGAAATCAAGAAAAAGGAATTAACAAATAATGTGAATAAATAATGTATAATTGTAATTTTTTTAGTACATATTATTAATACAATATCAAATAATTATGTTAAAAATCTATAAACCGTTATAATCTTGCAAAATGTTCATTTATTAATAACTGTCTTGCCAACTGACCAGTCCTTATTTCATTTTCTGGCACCCTTCCAACTTCTACTCTGTTGTTTTGCTCATCAAATTCTGCTTCTCCGAAAAGTACCTCATTCATATCGATAGCAATATTGTGCAATACTGCTGTAGCTACGATCACAGCCATTGTTTTTTGTACGTTAAGTCGGATACCCAATGAAAGTATAGGAAACCGACGTTTCCAAACACCATATTGTCTTTCTACGGTGTTGCGCGTTCGGATCAACGACTCGTTATACAAATTTTCAGCCTCGGTAATTACGTCTTGTAGTGGGGTCATGAGGTATTCACGTATACCATAACCGCTATCACCTATTAATATAAAATTTTCATATCTTCTATTATCAAAATCTCTCTTTAGGCTGCTATTGTTAAATATTGTTTGGTCATGCACAGAGCCAGGCCAACGTGCTACAATATTTCTTATTTTCAATTTAGCATCTGACACAGTTTGCACATTTAAAGAAAAATAACCTTTCCTATTTCTATATATTTCTGCATCATCTCCACCTAAAAAATTAAGGAACGGGGGTTACTTATAAATGTAGATTTCAAAAAGTAGGCCTACAAACCTGGAGATTGAATCCTCACATGTGTACAGTCGATTGTACCAACAACACGAGGAAATCTTGCAATTCTATAAAAGTCTCCTGCTGTTCGAGCCATTTCTTCTGGAGTTTCGTCCATGTGTACATATCGCGGTCGCAATGAAGCGATTGCATTCGAAACTCGTTCTATGATTCTGCTAGCTGAGGCTTTTGACACACCCAGAAAATCACCAACAACGACAAGCATACTGCCTGTTGCATAGAATCTTAAGGTTAATAGAAGTTGGTGCATCGGCTGTATACATCCTCCTCTACAAAACAAGTGTAGGTATACAAAAAAAGAACTTTATAGTTAAAAGCGAGAGCAAACTTACCTGTTTGTGGGTAATCTTATCTGGTTCTCGATTTCATGTAGCAAGTGAACTACAGTAGGTTTCATTAAACGAAACCTATCAAAAAAGTCGTCATCATTCCATTTATTCAAATGATCTATACGATTATTGTAAATTTTAGGACGTCTAAGAACATCTTCATATTCATCATCAGAGGAACTTGATGAAGAAAACATTTTTTCAAGCGAATTTACAGCAGAGTTGGAAAGATTGGAAATACAATTTGAGGTTGGGATGCAAACTTTAGCGCGACTTTAGCTATTAAAGTATGCTCGACGGGACTTTAACTTAAATTCCCTTTAAAGTGACTTTAAATTTTAAAGAACGATTATGAAACACAATCTGCACTTAAAGTTTACTTTAAATATTAAAGCTACTTTAAAATTATTATGAAACCGGGCGTAAAACAAGTATCCGTTGATGGTTATAACTCCCATATATTATTTTATAGAAAAATACTAATTATAATACCTATTTTACTAAAATTTTCGGTTTGTGTTGTTGTTTTCAATGTACATAGATAAATCAAAAAATTGGACAAAATATTTTTTACTCTACTTTGATAAAGGTTGACACATGCCATCTGTAATATATTTAGCATTCAGAGTAAATGTACAAAAAGTAGTACCACCGATTAAATTACATGCTATAACTCAGTTACACAAATATCTGTGCGTCATAAGATGCAAACAACGAAAACACCTTTTGAATAGATATTTCTAAGAAATGAGTAATACCGAGGGCTGCAAGCAAACAAATTTGTCTTGGAAAAATTTACCAACGGACTAGAGTTTGTATTGCTTCCAGTGGCGTTACCACAGGTTAAAATTAAACATATATTCTACAATTTATTATTTTACTTATTAGAATTGTTCAACTTACTAATTCAGTACGGTTAATATAAAAATAAAACGATTATCTCAATTGTTTTATTATACTCTAATAAATTGTAATATTTGTTTTATTTTTTGTAATTAATTTGTACTGGTATTAGGAACCATGACATTACTAGAAGATATTTTTTGAATCAAGAGATTCAGAGAATCTAGGAAATAGTATCCGAAAAAAACCACAGAAAGTTCCCGGGAAAATAGTTCTCTGAACAAAAATCTGGAAAAATCCCGGAAAAAAATTCCCATAAAAGTTTCAGAAAAAAACTATGACATGTACAGAAATTTATTAAACATAGAATGTCGAGATACAAAATTAATTTGTATTTTTAAATGATTTTATTATACAAGTTGATTGCAAATTCAAAACCAGTTGATGTGCTCATTTATTTAGTCATAAAACCTAAATATTGTAGGCAATAGATACAATTTCCGTTGACGAGTATTTTATACACAAAAAACGAAATAACCGATTCCACCTAACCCATATGATCATTTCGAACATTTCAGAAGTTTTAGGGGGCTTGCACATCAAACAATTTTTTTGGAGATTTATTTCCGAAGACTTTTTTCTGAGTGCTTTTTTCCTGAGACTTTTTTTTCCTGGAGACTTTTTATTCGGGGACTTTTTCGTGGAACTTTTTTCTAGACTTTTGTTCTGAAGCACTTTTTTTCGCATCCTCTAAAGAATAAAAAACGCCTCGACAAAAATAAACAGCACTATTAAATTAGTATTGCAGAAAGAACAATATGAGCTTCATAGCATCCTCATAAAAATTGGTTGCATAAAAAAGGGTGGCTTAGCATTTCCGGAACAGAACTTTATAAAAATGACTAGCACAAAACAACTTAAAAAATCCAAAAAATTTTAGCAAATAAGTGAATTTGTATTTTTTTAAATTGCAAATGTTTCTTGGGCTCTGTGAAGTACTACTGCCGACGCCACTGTTACATAATCCTTTTGCAAGAAAGGATACATATTTTGCTACCTGCGCTTTTACTGTACTGATAAATCGAGTTGGGAGTAGTGAGTTTCCTTCAGTTAACGACACAAATGAGAGTTAAATTATCTATCGCTTCACTGTTAGTTTAAACAAAAAGTTTCGTTGAGCAACGTTTAAAATCATTTTCTTAGTTTAGTTTCAGTTTAAGCTAGTTAGTTAAGTGTTCTTTTGATATTTTAGTACAAGTTAATTAGTTTAGTTAGTTATTTACTTAAGTGTTTTGACTGAAATTGTGTAAAGTGTTAACAGCTTATTATTACAAGTAAGTATAAACTATATATAGTGTATTTGTTATTGCTACTTTATGCATAATTCATAGATAAAGATGTCTGGAATTTGGTGTTAATGAAAAAATATTATTTTTAGGTCGACATTCTTTATTTAGTGGGGGGCGAAAACCAAAACACCACAATATACAACTGCATGAAGAGGCTGTTAATATCCGATGTGGCCATACAGTACTCGGGGCATTGCAAGATACGAGGAGGCCAAAAAAAAGGAATCCTTTAACGACTTAAAGATTTGCTCTGCTCTAAAAAGTAAGATTTATATCGATCCGTTATTTCTTAAAAGTTTATCTTTGATTATTGGCTCAGGGCAAAGACCAGAAAATAAAATTGGCTGTATTATTAGTTGTACAATTCAAAATTGTGAAAATAAATTTCAATGTACTAATATTAGCAAGAAAAAAAAACGCATTTAAAAAAACTCTTATATAATACTTCTTTCATAACCCAAATATTTCTCGCTGGTTCTGTATATCGTTTAGAAACGCAATTTTTTTTGCAATATTTGTAGTTTACGGCAAAATATCTTATAGTAGTAGTGTACGTTGATCTAGTACATGGTTTACAGAATATATTTACTTACAGCAAATTTGCAAATGTTTTAGGTGTTAATTTAAAAAATAACTTCTTTTTTCTATTTACAGAAGCAATTCGTAAAGGATTCCCGAGTATTACGGATACGGAATTCTTAGGAAGGGTGGGAACCTTTTTGTGCACCGCAAAGGATTGCGATGGGGGACGTAAAAGGAGGAAAACTGAAAACGCAGAGGTGGACAATAATTTATAAAATGTATTAATTTTTTTTATATTTAATATTTTTAAAATAAATTATTGAATTATTATTTGCATTTTTGCTAGTTTACATACCACAGTTAATGCGTAATGTAATTGTTTAATTCTAAATAAACTTTAGAGGCGCATTCACATTCTTTTAGAAACCATATATGTATTTCATTCAAAAACTTATATCTAACCCCATCAAAGAAACTACCAGAAGGAGAAACAGCAAATGCTGAATTCAAAGACGTGAAAAATATACTTACTCTTATTTAAAAACTTATAAAAAATTAAATATACAAAATTTTTAAGGCTATTTTTTATATAGCTGATAGGTACTTACATTGTAACATTATAAGTTGAAGCTTACTCGCACTTATAGGATGTGGCATGGGAGATGCACATCGTTTGTACTTCGAAAACTAGAAGAGCTACGAAGTCGGTTAAATGAGCAACAAATATCAGTTTTTTGGGCTGATTACGATGCTGCAATTAAAAAAACACAACTAAACGCTAGTTCCTAAAAATAGTATTTTTGCATATTTCGATGGAAAATTAAATTGTTTATAAAAAAGTTCAAATGCACTACTAGCCTAAATTTGAAAATAAAGTTATAAGCAATTTTCTACATTAATAATAATAGCAATAATCATTGAATAATGCATAATTTTTATATCCTATAATAACACGGTTTTCTGTATACAGTTATAAGCAATTTTCTATAGAAAATTGCTTATAACTTTTTTATTTTCAATTTGATTGGTTGTGCTTATTAACTTTTATATAGAAAATTTACTAAATATGCAAAAATATACAGAATGTTTCAAAAATTAAAAAAATATTTATAAAAATATCTCTAAAACTAGACATTTAATTGGTTTTTTAATTACAGCTTCATAATCAACGAAAAAAAAAACTGTAAATCTTTGCTAATTTAACCGACTTCGTAACTCTTTAGTTTTCGAGATACCAATCCAACAATAATATTTTATATTGGGCACGTAATGCCAACCAATAACTAATTAATATTTACACCCAAGATTGGACCATGTCTGTTGTACAATAAGTAGCCAATGTCAGTATTTGATGTTGGACATATGTTGGTTGTCAATATATAACCAACAAGAGTGACCAACAAGAAACCAATAAACTTTTCAGATATCTTACCTTCCTAGATTTCACATATTGGCTAAACGTTGGCTGCCAATATGTAACCAACAAGAGTGACCAACAAGGAACCAATAAACTTTTCAGATATCTTACCTTGCTAGATTTCACATATTGGCTAAACCTTGGCTGCCAATGTGTAACCAAAAAGAGTGACCAACAAGGGACCAATAAACTATTCAGATATCTTACCTTGCTAGACTTCGCATATTGGTTAAACCTTGGTAGCCAATATATATCCACTATAAACAAGCGTTACATTTCAGAGATATCACCAATATAACAGAGCCAATATTGGCCCAACTTTAGTGTGCTACTTGGGAAGTTGTAGCTGATGCCGGTCAGACGACTACTTTTTGAGTAAATCAGCGTTAAATTCGAGATTTTCCAAAAGTTGTGGCGGCTGCCCACAGAGGGCCCTCAAACAAATTGTAGTTGAACCCAATCGGACAACTACTTTTGAGTGAATCAGCGTTAAAATTAAGATTTTCTAAAAGTTGTAGAAGACCAGGCGCGGATCCACGGGGGGAGCTATAGGGGCTGTAGCCCCCCCCCCCATAAGGCTCCCCATTTGGAAGAAAGAATGGGCTAAACCTCAAACAGAGCCAATTCCACAAAACGCCGTTGATGCACTATCTTGTTGCGATGATAAATTTTTCCCTAACATAAAAATTCTGTTACAAATCGTTGCTACACTGTCAGTGTCAAAAGCTACTGCCGAAAGAAGCTTTTCCACTTTGCGCAGATTGAAAAATTATTTAAGATCTACAACGTCAGAAGAGCGTCTTAACGGATTGGCATTGCCTACTATTCATAAGGAAAGAAGCATCAACATCGAGAAAGCCATAACCGTCTTCTCGCAAATGAAACCTCGTCGAATGGAGACAGAGAAATGGTCCGACTAAAAAAAAGTGATGTGTCACCAGTGTTCTTTTTTTAATTTTTTTAATTTAATTTTTGTGCAACTATGATTTTAGGCTTATTTTTATTTGTAAATATGTCTTACGTTAGGTAAAAATAAATTTTTTAGATAAAATATAACCATATTATTTAAATTCGGTGAAAAGTTTTCCAAACTTAGTTATCAAGAACAGTTAGCTGTAAAAGAGCAAGGTCGTCCTAAACCAGATTATCATATCTGTCAAAAGTAAATTGTAAGTGCAAAATCCGGTATTTAAAAATACTGTTGTAACTACAAAGTAAAGGTTTTATATTTTACAATTAGGACTGGTTGTAGTGATCTAAAATGTTTATAAAAATAGCCATCTTGACGCATATTTTACATCAAATTTTCAAAAAATTCTCCCCCGGACCTCCACTAACTGGGGGTACCCCCCAGACCCCCCGGTCAGGTCTCTCGGCCAATTTTACTTTACCCACAGCAGAGCCGCCACTACAAAATTTCACGTGCCGCCACTGAGCCCTCCCCATTATAAGTTCCTGGATCCGCGCCTGTAGAAGACGCTATATTTAAAGCTAGAAAGTTCGTTAAAAAAAATTCGACTTGCTTCAAGTTCTTCTCACAAATCCCGTGCTCAAATATCCAAAATTGAGTTTTGGAAAAAAACGCTACCAACAAAATATGTCGCATTTTTTTTGAAATGCTTAACTAGATCTACGATTTTTGATATACCTCTTGATTTGATCAAAACCGGTCGTAGAGGCGTCACTCACTCACTCACTCACACACACACACGCACGCACGCACGCACACACATGCGCGCGCACACACACAAGCACGCACGCACGCACGCACGCACACGCACGCACACGCACACACGCACGCATGCACACGCACGCACGCACATGCACACGCACACACTCGTACGCAAGCACGCACGCACGCACCCACACACAGTTTTTTTTTTAACACTTTTTGGGTTCCTTGAACCCCAAAACGTGTATTTTTGTTAAAATTTAGATTTCAAAAATTTTCATGAAATCAATACTTCCCTATATCGAAGGTATGAGAAAGTAAAAATGCATTGAGCGCAAATGAAGTTTTTTGGAACATGTCTTGCCTGTGAGTGAACGGGAGCATTCTTTCGTTCACTCATATTTCTAAAACGACTGATCCGATTTTGATGAAACTTGAAACGTTACGGTTTATCGGGACAATAAGCTATAAAAATCAACTTTATTGAAATATACAACAATATTTATCTACTTGCATCTACACTTCAACTAGTTTTTTTATAATTTATTTTACTATATTTACAACTGTTTATATCCATTTCAACAAATATAATTGCTAATTTTCCATAAACTAAAGTTTTTATTGAGATTACACCTCATGCTGTTAATTATAATTTTTCTTTGTAGAAAGCGCTGATAAATTGCAAAAATTACCTGTTTTTTCCGTAGAATCTTATTTTCTAGACAACGCGATGGTTTCGGGTATAACCATTGCTGTCAATAAAATTTAGAGAGAACAAAATGTTATACTCAACGATGCAAAGTTATAAATGACGCTGTATTGAAATCAAGTTGTGCAGTATATTAAAGCAAAAATTGACGGATTTCTTTCCTTAGAGTCCAATTTTCTAGAAAACCGTTGATTTAGTTATAACTGTTGCGGTTAATAAAATGTATAGAGAACAAAAAACTGTGCTCGACTACACAAAAATATACAAGGTGTTCCATTTAAAAAAATTATGGGTAATTAAGGTCATGCAATAAATTATTGAAAAAATTACCTGTTTTTTCCTTAGAATCTAATTTTCTCGAAAACTGTTGGTTTTAAGTATAACCACTGCAGTTAATAAAATGTATAGAATGCAAAAATGTACATAGCGTTTTATTTAAAACATCGAGTTATGCCCCCTTAAAGTTATAGCTTAACTTTAACTTTAATTATTGTAACAATTGCCTGCTTTTATTCTTTACAATCCTATTTTATAGAAAAGCGTTGATACTAGGTATAACCATTGCAGTTAAAAAAATATAAAGAACTAAAAGCTTTATTCAACTATGCAAAACTATACAGGGAGTTCTATTATGAAAATCGACTTATGACCCATTACAGTTAGAAAATTTACACCGTGGCAATAAATGCTCTATATGACGTACGTGGTTCTTGAATAACGTTTGACAGAAAAAGTTTAATCTCCCGAAATACGGCTCTTGTAGTTTTCAGATTGCAGTGAGGTTCGTAAATGCCAAACTTTTTGAACGAAGTTGAATAACTAGGCTGCAACGTAACTTAAAAAAATGAAGAAAGATCATTATAATTCGACTAATAATATACGAAAATAGACAGGGTGTTTGGTACGGCACTTTCATATAGTAACCCCTTTATAAATGAAAATAATTTTACAATGTGATCCTCTTGGTCCCCTACAACTTTTATTTGAATGAAAACTTTTTCTGCATTTTAAATAGTAAATGAGATGTCGTCCACCACGGCCTTGTTGACTCGCTCTGTATATACAAAATTTTAAGTAAACCCAAACAATCATTTCTAAACATCTGCATCTGGAATCGTTTACTCTTTCCACATTTTCACAACAATAGTTCTCTATTTCATTCGAGTCCCGTATAACCGTAGCATAAGCAGTAACAATAAGAAGAACGTCTTCGAGTTAACATTCACGAGCATTATTTGTAATGTGCTTCGCCATCGCGGCACCCACATAAACCATAAGTATTTCGGGTTAGTAATGCTTAGAATTCATCTCTGCAATGGGGCGCTCGTTTTTTGATAACAGCCTTCCTGTTGAAGCAAGACTTCGCGTTAGTTCCACTCGGTCGCCTGCCTAACTGGATAGAACAAATTACAGAATGGCTTCTGTGCACATATTCTTTGCTATTAGTAGGTGATAGATTTTTCACACACAACTGTTCTGAACAAAAATCCACCCAAGACTTTAGCTTCCTGATTTTTATTGTACAAAACTATTCGAATGAATAAACTATGGAGCAATGACTTCAAACCTAAACAAAGCTAGTTAAAAAATTATGAAGGTACTTTTCCAGGAAAACTTTCTTAAGCTGTGCAATACAAAATTTTTGTTAATTACAAAAGCTATCTATTGATAAATGTCATATTCTAGAAATTTTAGTTTTTCCAAACTTCAGAAACGTTGTAAGAAACTTAAGATACACACTAGACGTTTTGTAGTTATTACCAAATCAACGTTAAATTTTGCCCTTAAATACACTTTAAGTACAGGGTTAAAATCATATTTAAAAATAGTTTCTTTTACTTTGTTGCAAAGACAAGAAGTGTAAGTGATGAAATCCGGTGATCTCATCAGAGGCCATTCTTCCAATCCATTGGAACATGCCTTGCCGGAATAAATATTTACTTTAAAAAATGTCTGCACAAAAAACAGTACCAAACAAAAAAGCAAGCATTTTTCTTTATCTTCCGCTTTTAAGTCGGAAGCATTTTTGGTTTGTATGATTTTATCTTAGTTTCTTAAAAAATTGTATGGAGATTTGTTGCATTTATTCTTATATTTTGACCCAATCGCCAAAGACACATTTATGCATTAGCACCGAGTACGAGAGAGGGGGTCTGACCAGCTGGAGTCTCTCCTGAAAAATATTAAGGGAAGCTGCTCCTTAGAAAAATTTATAAAAGCATTTTAGTCAGATTGCATCGTAATGGTACACTGAGAAAAATTTCTTAGTCTTTCCAACAATAATAACTTTGCTAACTCGTATTTGTAACAGATGCAATACTTTTTGTGATAGATGCGTTTATTTTGGTTGTTAATACAAATCAAAACCGGTAGCTGTTTGTCAGAGCTAATATGCATTAGTTACATATAGACAATATTTTTTGCTACGCTATTTTCGCTAATACAACAAAGAAATATGTTTAGAAATTAAAACTTTAGTTAGGAGTAATGATCAGAATTTGTGGATAAACCAAGTAATTGTATTCTAAACATATAACCACCTACGCATATTGATACTTTACAAATATATTTCTTAAGGGTACTATTTAATAACGGTTTTTCATCTTATAATCAACTTTAAATATAAAGAAAACTTGAACTGACAAATTGTGTTTCATAAGACAACTTTAAAATTAAAAGCACCTTTTTAAAGTGGCTTTATGCTCAAGTCTCGGAGATCTTCATTTACTACTTTAAAAAGTTTAAATTGATATTTAACCTCAAATCACAAATGTCAATACGCCCTGCAGCTGAACTGAAACTGTTAGTTCTGGTTGTGACTTTAATTTTTGCGTTTCATGGGAAAACGTGCTATTTTTTATCAAGTGGTAGTAGCTCCAGTTCATCTGATTTATTGTACGGGGTGTTATTAACTATTTGGATATTAAGAAGGATGTTGAGTTTTTTGTTAGATTTCGTTTAACCAACGGTAAATTTGCTGGAAGAAATTGAGCATTTGATTAAATTACCAATAAATAGGTAAAAGTGCATACTTTTGTGAGACAATTAATTTAATATTACATTTAGGTTTCGCAATTGTAGGAAAGGTTGCCTGCGTAGTGAACTTTCCGATGCTATGTGACAGGAAGGATGCCTATTGAAATGGAAAATTTCACAGCGGTATCAAAAGCCTCGCGTCCAGAATTGTTAAAAAAGTTTTGAACGCAATAGGTTCATTGCGTCCACGCTACATAAAAATGTGGGAAAATGAAACTGCCATGCAGTTCTACAAAACTTCCTTTTGGTAAGATTGATTGTACATATATCAGAATTAAATCTCCAGGTTTGTAAAATTTGTATAATATATAAATAATATTTTATCTAATTATTTTTAGGAAGAGATGAAGCCGAAGTTTTTCGAAATAGAAAAGGGTACTCGTTAAAAATACAAACAGTTTCCGATGAACAATGGAAAATAAGAAGTGTTGTAGTACGTTAGCCAAGCTGTGTAAGCAATGGAACCATATTTAATAACAGCAACGTGAAAAAAAAATTCTATCTGTATGTTGATATAGCGCTTAATAATTTTTATTTATTATTAGCTTCTTATTAATAAAAACACCCTGTATATGTTACATATATTTGCTTCCAAAGCATGTATATTGAATTCCCGTAGCTAAAACATAGTTGCTGAGATAGCTTAAAACAAATTTGTTACACTTACCAATATTTTTGAAGTGATAGCACATATGAAACTAACAAAAGTTATTATCCCTAGCAGTAAATATTTTAACTGACTAGGCTATTTTAATTAAAATTGAATTTTTAGTTTACTCCACAAATTTTTTTCAGTGTACCAGTTTCAGTTAATAAAGAAACACTAAATTTAGCGAAAAATACCTCAAAATGGCAAAGCTGTGTACAGTAGCCCCGTAAATTCACTACGCGTCAGGAATAAATCAGCAGTGAAACCTAGGCAATGTTGCCCCTTTCCCCCCGTATAACCCAAAATTGGTGTACACCATCGCATTTGGTAGATTTCGGTAGATGTATATTTTCGTCCTCTTCTTTGAAAAAATACACAAGGCGATCAAATAAAAACTTAATCGCAGTCTCCTTTGACAGGGCCGCCCTAAGAAATTTGGATCCCCTACTAATAAGCATAATCGAATGATTGTCATAATCGCATGATTTTTACCCGAATGAATTTAATAATCTAAGGAGTTATTCGGAATAAATCATTCGGATGGTTCTATCCGGTAAAAAGTAGTAAAAACAATCTCCGGCTGCTTATATAAGAAAATATTCGTTCTCATCGTTTTTCTTCGAGCCGCTCGTCAAACCAGCGTAATCCTTCAGCTTTGAATAGGATTATTATTGGTTTCATTTGGCAAAACTAGTAAAAAAACGACGAGGAAACCGTTGTTATGCAATTGCATTTCAGAAATTCTGTCTCTATTAATGTATCCGCACTATACTACCCCGACAAGTAGTGTCATTGTATGATGTATTTGCATTGGTCGTTTGCATGGAGAAAACCAAAAATGTTACAACCGTCAAATAATTGGAATGATTTTCTGTACACTCTCGAGATATTTCGATAGTCGAATGGTTCGACAATTTTTGTTCGAAATATCCCGTTACTATATAACAGCACTTGAGCACTCCAAAACAAAACAGATATTCAGACAAACCACCACTAATTCGCACAACGGCATAACCACATCAGATGTGTTTTTTCTACCAACCTGGTAGACTGATACTAGCAGTATATGCCTAGCAGTGGGCGCACCAACAAATGTATGATCCATTAAGCGTATTACTGTAAAAATTTAAAAAATAAATATATATATATATTGCCAAAAAAGACAATATTATATAATATAAAGAATAACTATTTAAAACACATTTTATAAGGCATCATCGCCCGGCAGTTTTTCGAGCCCGGCGCCCTTTTGGGCGCGGCGCCCTAGGGCTATAGCCCAATGGTTAGAATGGCACTACCCTTTGAACCAAACATGTCATGTTGATTAGTTTGCAACTCGTGGAGTTATTATCATAGTTGCGCGGTTTACTATTTTACCGCAATTCCTCATATTTAACATTGTTAAACAATTAGTAAATGAACATGGTAAATTGTTTTTAAATATCTTTTAATTTATTTTTTGAATTTTTTCTTATCTTGCTCCATTTCCATAATTTATTTTTTTAATCTTTTATTTGTTAAAAAAACGGCAAATTTAAACTTACAAGCAGCTATTATTCCACAGGTGTTTATTTGTGTTACATTTTTAAATTTAAATTTACACTCAGTTTTTTTTAATAAATACAAGAGAAAAAATTCAAATAAATTATAGGCATGCGACAAGATAAGCAGTAAAAAAATGTCACAAAATTAACAACAAAAAATTTAAAAAAAAACAGGTCTGCCACGGGATTTGAACTGGGGTCACCAAATCGCAGCCCCGCCTTTACCGGTAAAGCAAACAACCGTCTAATATTTTTTCCATTATGTGTGGTAAATGGGTCACGGTTTACAACGGACATTTATCATCAGCGGTCGTAAAAAATAAATAATGAATATTAAAAATAATTTGAAATGCTCTCTTGCTAATTGTTTAAATATGTTAAATATGAGCAATTGCGTAAAAATAATAAAGCGCGCAACTATGATAATAGCTCCACGATTTGCAAACTAGTCATCGATATGACGCACTTCATAGGCGACTGCGATTAAGTTTTTATTTGATCGTTCTGTATATACTTCGAATTTGTAAAAAAAAAATAAAAAATAAAAGACAGTAAAAAAAGAGTAATAAATTCATTTTATTATGGAACAAAGGGTAAGTGAGTAATAACGCTAGGATGTTCCGGGGGTCTACTTATAGCCTTATGTCAATATATTCGGGGAAGTATGTACCTTCTCGATCAAATTTTAAAAATCCCCTTGCTAAAGCAAAAGTACACACTTAAAGCTTAAATTCATAAAAGCCTTCTTAGAACAATAGTGTATACAAACCCCCCTCGGAATTTGAAAATTCGGCGCCTATGTATTTCTGTGCGAGGCTTTAATGGAAAGTAAGCAAGTCGCTGGTTAATTAGGTCTCCTTGATAAGCATATTTTTTCACCTACAGGAATTATTGTTGTTATTATACTGGTAAAATTCTTCTTTCCCAGGAACTTTCTTCATTGAACGAGCATACTATAAGTGCAAAGCACAACGTCATAATTTTGGCCATCTAACGCTAGGTTATCAGTAATGGATGATAAAACAGTTTTAAGTGGGATAGTTTGTAGAATCCGATGAAGGGCCTCTGGAAGATATTATCAGTCTCGTAAATAAATATTCGAAAGGTTATGCATGTGCTTAATATAACCTTAAATGAGTCGTATACCCCATTGTTCGTCAGCAAACAGCCAAATCTCACATTAACTATCTCGTGAAAGGTAATAGGATATGGATACTCGATTAAATCTGTTACTGTGGACAATTTATCTTGCGTTATGAAACCCTTTTCGAATTTTCCTAACACGTTGTTAGGGTCTTTTGCACGTTCCAGAAGTATAAAGGGCATTTACACTGAAGTAATTGACCGTTGCGCGGACACCTGGACTGGGACTTGCACACACAAATGAACAATTTCTTAATATTGCTGTTATTTATGGTAGTCGTAAAGGGTCATGATATTAGCTAGTTAATGGCGCGAGTCAGCTATCCCATCTCATACAGCTCCATAATTTAAAATACACGTAGTAATATAAATAAAATTTACAAAAACGCCATTAAACGCAACATGCTAGCAGCGTTATCAATATAACAAAAACACTATAATCGTATCTAGTCATAAAAAGCAATGATGATTGATCGAATGAGTTCTACTACGAAGCAACTTGCGAGCACTTAGCTCTATCGCCACAACCTCTTTGATAATCACCATCTCGATATCGCCGAAGCGCACGACCGTCGTAATAACCGTCCATATGCACAGACACAACCACGGATAATAACAGGGCTGTACAATGTATATCATTTTATTAGAAATAAAAAATTTAAAAGATGCGTTTTATTACCATCCTCTAGGATTATAAATAACACAGCTAAATCTATATAAAAATCATTAATGATTAGTCGAAAAAAGTGAAAATCATGAAGGTTTGGAATTAAAAATAATAATAATTGCCATGAAGAATCTGCAACAATATCCTTTGCCCCTATCATTGCTGTGTCAAAGTTTTAAATTTTAGCCTACATTTGATATGGGGGGGAAGCAATATCTTTCAAAACAAACAATTTTTTTACAGGTTCACTAAAGGGCTAAAGCACAGATCTCGAAAGAGCAATGTTCAAAAAACTGTGGGTGTGCACGTGTGTCCAACGTTTTGTGTGTATGTGATTTTGACTAAAAGCTTGTAAATCAAAACGGCAGCAAACTCAGAATATTTGTAGAGACTACGTCATTGATGTATCCTTTCATCAGGCGTCGAATGGGAAGCGCCGGAAAGTTAAAAATTGCATTTTCCGGTTTGTAATAAAATTTGCGAGCAAGTGAGAAGTTGAATTTATTTCACATTTTGAATTGTTTTAGAAAACGCTTCAACGCGTATAAAATATAACTTACAACTTGGATAATTTTTCCTCGCACTAAAGTAATAGCAAATGAGAATGTAGTGTCAATTGAAGAAGCTCTACAACAAAAAGTTATTTATTCGTCTGTGAAATTTCCTGATGACTATTATTTCTTGGTTTGTGCAACCCTGGTTGTGGAGATGACAGCAACTATAATATCATAATTATAAAATATAACCAGAATGACTATTTTTCGTTATGAAAACCACTTAGGTTGTAGAAATTGACAAATCGGTGACGTGAAACAGCTGTTAAGAGCGGGTATACGCAAAAATCTTCGATAACAAGCGTATTTACTAATGTTCTTGACAAGATTTATGAATTTTTATACATTAGGGGTACTGTAACTCATAATAGGTGATTACTATTTAAATGGAGTTCTTATCACGAAAATTATGGCAACTATGTGAATGCATTATGTTAAGTTTTACGCACATTACTGTAATTAGCTATTTTTCATCCACCGTAATGGAAAGATTAGTGAGAAAATGTCGGCTAAACTGACTCGTAAAGAGTGATTGGCAATTTATGTTATCTTGAGCCGCAAACCAAGATTTCTCGAGCTCTATTCAATATAACTACACAAAGGTTATTTTTTTCGGAATACCATAAAACGAGAATTTCCGTCATAACCTAAAAAGAACCCGGAATTAATAACTATAAGTAGAGAGCCTTGGTTTTCTTTTACGGTTAGCATTCAATATAGGGCGTATAATAAAATATTTCCATACAAATGAATTTCCAAGCCTGAAAAATACCGCTCCATCAAGAAATTCATTTCGCATACTTTGTGATCTTCTACAAAAGCATATCCGGAATGACTTTTTCATCCTCGGTTCATTACATAAAGCATTATTTAGAATTCCTGTTACCTTAAAGGCCACATCTCGTTTGTTCTAATCCAAAAGAACATTGGGTTACTGAAAGGCATCCGCGACAAGGGAGCTTCGCTCACGGGATTAAATTTTACATGTGGATTGACAGTAATAACAATACGCTTCGTTCGGAATCAGCTCTTAAGATCAGAATTCTTTGATGTCAACATTAACAAACCGGAAGCAAATATGCATGCCTCGGTGTTATTTACTTCGTACATCTACTTTGTCCCCGAAGAATTTTACTCATTTCACAACGGCTACTGCATTATTCATTTGATTCCTGTTGAAAGATCAGCACAGGAAGATTCTTTATTTTTGTACATATGATTAAAATTCAAAAACGAATAAAAGTTTCATAAATTTTAATTATTTTAACATATTAGGCTATTCAACAAATGGGGCATCTCGAAAGCAGCTAGTAAGGGTTGATAATGAAAAATGAGTGAAGCGTTTCTCCTGGACTTTCCTGCACTTTAATAAACGTTTACTTTTATATTTCCACAAGTATGTATACACAACGTTCTAGCTCCAACAGCAGTAATGGGTTTAGGCATAAGCCACTAAGCGCACGTCTAAGGCCTCCAAAGCTTAGGGGCTCCAAAAAGTAAAAAAAGAAATTGCACCATTTCAAAGTTTTATGAATACACCTTTAAAGTAAGCAAAAAATTAAGACAAGAAATACAACAGTATAATACTAGTTATTAATTATTGTAGCAAAGATAACGACAATAATGGAACAGCAGTGTAGAATCATTCATAAACTTTTCTAGCAGTAAAGCCGCAAAATACCATATTAGAGGCCACAATATTGCTATGATATGCGTGGCTTTGTATTTACTAGAAAACAATCCCCTAAATGCCTGCAATTCACGCAATTCCAAATTATATTTTGTATGAGACTCTTTTATTAACTTTCTCAGGGTCGTTATTAAGCTTGGAAGAAAAGTTATTAACAAATAAGATTCAAAAAGAAAATACACAAAACAAACGTTACAAAAAGGTTTTTATTCAAAAATCAACTTGGGGTTAGATTTTTAGAAAAATCTAGAGATTTTCTTTTAATTCTAATGTTCTTAAAACTGAGCACTTATCTTTGTATCTTCTTATCAAGATATCCTTCACTCGACAATCGTTGAATGTTCAACTCCCTCTTCTCTGGTTTGCAGGCTCCTCAAAAACCACTCGCACTCGCCTTTGGTTAGAATCCTCCTCCGCTGTAGCACCAATATGTAATGGACTGCTTTTATGTTTATTTATACTTGGCTTTTCTTCAATGATAACTGCAAACTCGTTCTGGCTCGCTTTGTATTTTTTATTCTTTTGGATTTTTCCACAATTCGTTGATAAACACTCGTATCCGTTTTATAACAGCTTCTTTTCAATTCAAAATCACTTTTATATTACTTTAAACTCGTATTCCTTCTCTTTTCTTACAGAGAATTCAAAATCCTCTGTCTTTGTTTTCAGGACGAGCCGTAACTAATTAAACAAATTTCCCTTTTTTTTGTCTTCTCTCTTGATCTTTCATATTTTTTAAAACAAATAAATCTCGTGACAATGAGTATTCTTTTATACATTTGTCAAATTGACATTCAAATCCATAACCCCCACAAATAACATTTTACGATGCACAAACAAGTAACTCTAAAACTTCTTATAAATTAAACCTTTTAAAACAATTCTGAACTATTTAACAATTAAAATTAACATAAACAATAATCGTATCAATTTGATTGTGTGCTTCTTTCTTTCAGTGTAAACAAAACTTCACAAATATGAAAATACAAACGATATAATGATCATCACATTATTTGAATTTTAACAACAAGAAATTATAGCAATAATACACAACCCTGAGTTTAAAAGTTTGAATATCAAAACCTTACAGTCTTCACAAACCTCCAATCATAAATTAAATTGTAACAAGTATCCCAAAAATTGCCTTCCAGGAACTACAATACCCTAGTCAAAACATACAACTCCGAATATCATAGCAATATGTACCACTACACTTTTTATCTGTCGTTGCCACCAGTCCCCATTGTCTGACTGAATTTGGAAAACCAAATCTATTATAAAAAATGGAATTTAATGATTTTTTGCAAAAATATTCCTTAATGTTAAAGCCAACCAGAGACGATAAAGCAACTTCATCCGCAAAAATTGAGAAATAGAAAGAAAATTACCCCACCTCAAATTCAGTTATGTTATTTTCACTTATAAGCAAAAAAAACGCAGCGGCCGACATTTTAAAGCTAGTTTTGTAAAGTTATCAAATATGGTTGGTTCGTATTGTGTTGCTTTGATGTTTGATAGATTGAGTAGTAAGGTTGCAGTAATCAATTGATTAACCAAAATTAATTAAAACTGCTAAATTTAACATCAGAAATGGTTCAATTAGCAGAAAGAGAACGAATTCAAATTTTAATTATGGTTGGTTTTGGTGAGCGTCGTAGAACTCAGCAAGAAGTTTGTACTTTATTCAACAATTTGCAATCTTTCTGTTAATTGAACCATTTCTGATGTTAAATTCAGCAGTTTTAATTAATTTGGTTAATTAATTGATTACTGCAACCACACTGCTCAATCTATTGAACATCAAAACAACACAACACGAAACAAGCATATTTGACAACATTACATAACTGTTTAAGCTCCTCACATTCTTTTCTTTTCATGAGCTGCTAGATAACAATTACGAAACATTATTGTTCAATATCTTTAGAATTATTGAAAATAAAGGCATGAAAAATATACAGGGTGTTCCAGTTAAAATAAAAAATTTGGTATAATTTTCGGCTAAAAGAATGTTCTTTTATTTTTTGATGGATCAGTTTACTTGGCTTTTCACATAGATCCTCCGCTGCCTTATGCTTAATGTAATTACTAATTGCCTAGCAATGTTTATGTCGTTGTTATGATTGTGTTTCCAATCACTTGCAACTATTATTCTTTATTGGGATTCCAGGGTGTATAATTTCGATAAGCAGTTTTTATTTGAGCACTTTCACCTTATTTTTCTACTTTGCGATGTATGTGCCTGCGAAAACTGAAAACACTCAAAAAGCACTGAAGGTTTCCTCTTCTCACTTAATATAAGTTGTACTTCCATTGCACTAAGCGGGATGTAAGATAAGAGTATGACAATACTAACATTTCAACCACCAAATGGTTAATAATGTATTAGAAAGAGTTTGGACAACTATTGTGAAAGCAAAAGTTAAGATAAGATGTGTAATTAACGAATCATCTTTCACCCCGAAAACAAATCTAATCCCCAAATCTGTTGAAATATTAGGTGGCACAACTCGGTCATAAGGTTAGGGACCTACCTGAAACGTGGCGCAACTCGATAACTCCCTTTTTCTCAAAATTGGTTTATCAGATCGAAATGAAATTTGGTATTGTAAATGCCCCAGGGCTACACAATGCTTTGAACTACGAGAATTACTGGAACTACTAAAACTGTGAAATGTTAAAATATTCAAAATTTTGACATTTTTAAAAACGTGCTGTTTAGAAACGGGCCACGCGATTTCTTTTTTCTAATTCTGTAATCATAAAGCTAGTGATAAACTATAATTTGGCTTAGATCCCACTGCGCTAATTTTTTTGCAACATTTTCCATAAATTTTTGAAAATTATAAATTCATGCCCACAAACGGGCGTCTATAAAATATTTCTGATTAATTTAAACTATCCATTAGAACAAGATTGATAACTTAAGTTTTAGGTGCAACATTATTTAGCTGGTCAATTTTTCCCCTTCCCACCCAATTTTTGGCTGATGAATTTGCTGCTAAGTCCCTTGTTTTCTTTAATACCGAGGAATCGGTATTAAAAAAATTTATTTATTTAGTCAGGTACACCTACGTACTAAAAACCAACATGCATCGCATTGACGGTGTTTGGTAAGCAGCAATGTACACGAGCATCATGACAACATAATACTTCAAAGTGCGAAAGATAGAAGTAAAACAAGACGTGCGTAAGAGACGAACACAGTGTAATCATGGGACAACCTCCAGAAATCGAAAAGTTTCAGCATAACCATTTTATTTTACATCTTTTTCTGCCAAGTATAGAGTTTAAGGCTGCTTGACTTATTCGTAGGCCAGTTGAAACGAGACGACGGCTACTGCTTCAGCACTTTCTGTTTATAACACTTGCCATGTTTAGCCTTATACGTATTTCGACATGTTGACATGTCATTTTCAGAGGCAACATTAGAAGTAAACAGTTAGTGTTGCTATAGGAACAATAAATCCTTGTAACTTGATCTTAGTTTTCTATATCTGCGTCCAGATAACTTGATTTCTAATTCTAAAACGTCCAATAATGGCGAATTTAAGAGATCAAGTTGCTCATTTATTAATGGTACAGATTTTAAATGCTTGTGAATTTTAAATGCTTTTAGTATATCCAACTTACGTTTACCATCACAAAAATATAAAATTTTTATAGTGTTATTAGATGCCATTGAATGATTGTGTTCTAATAAGTGTTTAGCAAAGTTAGATTTATGTGGGTGTTTATATTTGTAACAAAGTACGTGTTCCTTGTACCTAATATCAAAATTTCTAATTGTTTGTCCTATATAAACCGAATTACAGTGGCAGCAATTTTATTAATAAATATCTGATTTTAGTAAATTGTCTGTTTTTTCTTTAGCATTAAAAAAAGTGTTTCAAATGTTTTTTGTTGTTTCAAAGGCTATCATTTATTTGTTTTGTTTATAATTTTGGCAATTTTTCTGATTTATTGCCAAAATATGGAATTGACGCATATTTCATTTTATCTGATGAAGTAGTTAGATAAATTTTCTGAATAGCTAATTTATAATCTTTCTCTTTAATTAGCGTATCAATAAGTTGAGTATTATAATTATTACTGTGTGCAATTTGTTTAATAATCGACATTTTTCTATTATAACTAATTTTACCTAAAACAACCGTTAAAGCACTATGTATCATAGACTTGTACGCTGCTAATTTGTGTTTCATGATGACAAGAATCGTGTGGTATTGCAATGTCTGTTTGTGTAGGTTTTTTATAAACAAAATATTCAAGTTTATTATTTGAATTAATTTTTATATTTAAATCTAAATAGTTAATACACTTATTCAGTTTCTAGTATAAATGTTATTTTTGGGCGCAAGCTGTTAATAACAATTAAAAATTCATTGATTAACTCAAATGACTTTTAAAACAACAAACAACATTTCAAACACTTTGTTTAATGCTAAAGAAAAAACAAGACAATTTACTAAAATCAGGCATTTAAGAATTAAATTGCTCGCACTGTAATTCGGTTTATACAGAACAAACAATTAGAAACTTTGATATTAGGTACAAGGAACACGTACGTTGTTACAAATATAAACACCCACATAAATCCAATTATGTTAAACACTTATTAGAACACAATCATTCAATGAAATCTAATAACATAATAAAGTTTTTACATTTTTGTGATGATAAACGTAAGTGGGATATACTAAAAGCATTTGAAATTCACAAACATTTAAAATCTGTAGCTTTAATAAATGAGCAAATTGATCTTTAAAATTCACCATTATTGGACGTTTTGGAATGAAAAATCATGTTATCCTGACGCAGGTATAGAACCAAGATCAAGTTATAAAGATTTATTGTTCCTATAGCAACACCAACTGTTTACTTTTAATCTTGCTTTTGATAATGACGTGTAAATACTTTGAAATACGTATAAGACTAAAATAAAAAAACACGTTGAAGTTAAGGATTGTTTTATTCACAATAAATTAAAATGAACTTTAACCAAGCAAAGCTGGAAATTATAAATAAACTCTTTAATTAACTGCTTCTGGTACCTAGATTTATACCAAACCAAAAGATAATTATTTTTAAAGTTCATTATGTTTGTTTTATCTGACTGGGAAGTAGCTGTTACAAAGAAACGTGAAGTGAAGACTATTTATTTCTCAACAAAGTGAAATAAAATCTGTCTATGTGGTATGTTGACTCATCGAGGGTTTGCAACATAAACAACCATTATTTTTCTAATAGGTAATTTTCAGATAACAAAATTAATGCACTACACAGAAGTTTATCGTAAAATTATCTTTTATGAGTCTCTCTGCATCTGCACTGCATTCCTAGATGCTCGTTACGGGTTCAGAAAGCAAAGCTGTCTTAATATAGTGTGTCAAAATATTAATAAACCGTCAAAGACCTTTATTATTTTGACACGATTTCGTTCCATATGGTTAGGTAGGTTAAGCCTGCATTACTTAGCTATGGCGATAATTACAGAGCTTTAGTAATTGTCCCTAGGGTTTATATTATCATGTTGATTTTTTTTCGAAACGTTAAACCATTAAATGCTTGGTTTGATACGTCCTACGCGTGTTTAAAATTATTGCCTTAACTCGAAGAAAACGAGAACTAGCTTTAGATAAACATAAATTACTCAAGCCTTATAAATTGTCCTAATACGATTTGTTTATGTAAGTACACTAATCATCTATCGTTATTAATTCATTGCTGTGCAAACATTCATAATTGATATGGATATTTACATATTTGCTCATATCTATTCATAAATAACTTTCCAAATAATCGGAAAATAAAGATAAGGAACTAAAACGTTATGGCTAAATAAATGCACAATTTTACTCAAATGTTATGTCAACAGGAACTACAAAAATTTAAGGGATTTTAGTTACACTGGCAACTTTATTTTAGGGTCATTCTTGGATGAATCAGTTCAAGTAGCACCGACTGGTACTTGAATTTGTGCCCTCCACACTTCAATCACGCGAAATGACAATCATGTATTGTTTCCCGTAATGACTGTTTAGATCTATCAATATTTAATGCGGAACGCTTTTTGAAATTGATGTTCATGCTGCAATTTTTAACTAGTAATTATTTTTTTTAGTTTTCCCTTTGGAGAGACTTAAGAAATAATGTAGCGAAACAAAATCTACCTTATTTCGTTGTTAATTAATGCTCCCAATCACTCCACCCATTTGTCACCTTTTAAGTGGTGTTTTCAGTTTATAGAATGCAGTCTTAAAATAGAATTCTGTAACAAAGGATGCGTTCGAGCTTTGTGCTCAGCTTTTATGTAAGCTTTGTTTCGTTATGTGGGTCATCTTTATCTTTCATTGAGCTTATAAAGCGCATTATTTCAAGGTAAACCTTGCAATATCTAGGACGGCTTAATGGCCGTTTAAAAGTATTTCAAAACACGATAAAAATTTAAAAAAAACTTTGGTATACAGTTAGTAGTGATATTATACACCGATTTAAAGTGACAATAGGTGTTCAAGGTTACATGGTAATAACATTATAAACATATATTAATATATTGGAATTAACAATTTTATGCAGTTTAATTATACGTTTGAATAGGAAGGTTCCCCACTATACGTATGTTAGTATGTGTAGTGCTAGATAAAAACAATAAGCACGCACTGATTAGTGTTTATGTCAAGCAGGCTACTAAATTAGCATCTCCCACATACAAATATTGCAAATTAATCAACTTTAATTTTTAGTTTTAGTCTTTTTCTTTATTGCATCAGCCATTTACTCATTTCCACGTGCCATTCGAAGAAATGTAATTTAAAACTGTAAATTTTACCTTGATGAGTAGGTACCGTTCATTTTCAACGGCCAAAGAAAAATTGACTATCGGACCAATGCAACGCCTTTTTTCTCACACGCCTAGATATTTGCATCCAACATTTTTTCACTGTTTTTAATCTTTCTACCCTTTCCCCGATTGCTTTATATTTGTGTCTCTCTGCCTCTCATTTGTCTAATTACAGTTTTATTTTGCATGTTAGAATATGGAAAGCTATTTTACTTTTTAATATTAAATTGTATTCCAAATTTAAAAAATTCAAATTCTCAGATGCAGATATATTTTGTACAACGTATTCTGGTTACAACGGTAATTTTTCCACATGCAGCTATTAAACTTGGTCAACAGTTGAGAAACACAAATTTACTATCGTCAACAAATTGTAAGACTTTAGTAGAAAATGGGATTCTTTTAAATAAGATGTAAAAATAATGTTTAACCTTCCGTATAACACTACACAAAAAACTTGATTTTCTTATTTAACTGTTGCTACAATATTGTAAAATTTCAATGTCTAAACTAGAACCATCTGTTTAAAGTAAGATTTTGTAAAAATTTGTAGGAGATAATTTAGCGGTAACAAATTGTTTTATTCGGTCGAGTGTAACTTATGTTTTTTGCTCTACATATACTGAAATATTTGTTAATTAAATACGAAAGCCTTCCCTCTTTTGTGAGCACCCAACCGAACGAAGTCAATGTTTTTTTGTTACTTAAACATTGACATCTTAGGTTTAGCATTGATATAATTAGGTTTTCCCGTACAATATCATAGACTCTTATTGAAATTATGAAGCAAAAAAATTTAGGAAGTATAAAATAGCAATTTAAAATTTTATTAAAAAATATAATAGTCCATATTAGGTATTTTGTTGCTTTGTAAAAATGCTATGTGCATTGCAGTATTTATTTAATATATTATTATAAACAATTTTGATTAATACCAAAAGAAATAGTTATGGTGCCGTTTTAAAGACCACATTCATGAAATACGTAGCATACTTTATGGAATGATTAACGACGACAATTTTGTTCGACAAAAATTAATTACAATGTATTATTTATTTGTTTATTATAAAATACTATAAAGTGGTATTTGAATTAGGTGTCTACGTATATAAAATTTCAGACAAAATTGGAAAGATTTATTCGTATAAGCAAGATCCAACCTTGCTGTTCAACGTAATTGTAATGTAAAAATATTATGAAACACATTTTTCACGTATTAACGTTCATGTTTACGTTACATAAAATTTAGCCCAAAAATTATATGTCGTAATTTAGCCAAAAGTTAAAAAAATTGTCCATATGTACTAAAAACCTAGAAAAATTACTGCTCAGCATTTTTCTCTTAAAATGTATTGTCATCGAGTTTTGTTACATAAATTTAATACAAACATTTATTGCGTGGAGTTTTATGGAATGTTTAAAAGATTCATTCCTATCTATTAAAACCACAAACCTGTTATTAATAACAATTTTATGCATTAAAAATTCAATGCAGAAATTTCATGCAATGCATCTTGAACTTAAACTTCCATATAACACTATACAGAAAACTGATTTTCTTATTTAATTTTGGCTACAACACCGCACAATTTCAATATTTAAATTTTAAGCATCTGTTTTATACTGGGATGTAGTAAAAATTTGCATAAGATAATTTAACTGTAACAAATGGTTTTATACAGTCGAGTATAAGTCATTATTATATTTTTGCTATACACACATGGAATGCAAGATTTCGTAATTTAAATGCAGAAGTATGAAAAAAAAAATAAAACGGCAAGAAAAAGAAAAGTATAAACTTCTATTAACAAAAAACCTTTGATTATTTATATAAACAATATCCACTACATTTTTGGACAACAGTTTCACACTATAACTTATTGTTAAACATGAATAGTATAAAATCATGACAGGGGAATTACAAAGTAATGCCCTCTAATGTGCGGCGAGAAAAGTTGCAAAGTTCTTGATGAATAGTATAGCTCCAATTTGTTTGTAACCCAGACATTTTTTTACTTTGATCAATTTCGGAGTTTCCTTTTTTTGTAAACACCCATTCTAGATCAATGCAATTCAGATCTGATTAAAGAATATAACTGTCCATTTTAGGTATTTTGTTGGTAAGTAAAAATGCTATGTGCATTGCAATATTTATTTAATATATTAATTTGAACAATTTTGTTTGACACCAAAAGGGATACAAAAAAATCTAAACAATGTTACTCAACAAACATTAATTGCAATGTATTTTTAAAGTGGTATTTGAATTACATACACAAAATTTTAGACAAAATTGGAAAGATTCATTCGTACAAGCAAGATCCAACACTGCTGCTCACGGAAAATGTAATGTAGAAATATTACGCAACACATTTTTCACTTAATGGTGTAGACAGTTTATGAAAAATAATTTTTTGAAAACTTTCAAAATTTTGAAGCAACGCCATCGCGATCGTTTCGGATTTTCGAAATAATTTTTACTTTATCGTACATTAGGTACCCACAAAGAGCTCTCAAACAAGTTGTAGCTGATCCCGATCAGACAACTACTTTTTGAGTACATTGACGTTATAAAGTCGAGATCGAGATTTTCAAAAAGTTGTAGCGGCCCGCAAATTTGGAAAGAGAGACAGAGAGAGAGAGATTGAGTTTGGTAGAAAAGTTTTCGATTAGCTTTAAGTTCTTTTCTCCGATCCCGT
The DNA here is from genome assembly GCA_958336395.1 of Ctenicera cuprea. NCBI lineage: Eukaryota > Metazoa > Arthropoda > Insecta > Coleoptera > Elateridae > Ctenicera > Ctenicera cuprea. The sequence continues at coordinate 31,112,737 of OY284496.1, forward strand.
GCTTGAATTTCCAAAATTTAGTTTTGAAAAATAACGCTACCAAAAAAACATGTCCAACTTCCGTTTACGGTTTCGGATTGTTTTAAAAAGATTAATTAGAATTTTTGATATACCTATTGACTTAAAATTTCATCAAAATCGGTCCCGTACTTTCGCCTTTAGAGGCGTCACCCACACACCCACCCACCCACAGTCTAACTTTCCTTAAAAACCACTTTCTTGGGTTCTTTGAGCCCCAAAACGTGTCTTTCCGTTACAATCTAGATTTCGAAAATTTTCATGAAAATAATACTTCTATACCGAAAGTATGGGAAAGTAATAAAACGCAGAAAATTAGCTACTTATGGATTAACCGAAAGTTAAGTAAATGGCCAAAACAAAAATAGGTTCTTTTACTACATGTTATGTGTGTTATGTTTACTTTATGTATATCTTTACGGCAAAGCGCTAATCCTAGCTGAGTATTGTTTTCGACTTATTGTATAGGGCGTAACAGAAAACCGGTTCACACACTTTTCTTTGTTATTTGTTAAGATAATTAAAATATGAGACCCTAATATTTGACGTAAATTACGACTTTCTGGCGCTTCCGGTTTCGCCGAAAGTTACACCAACTTTCTTATTTTTACATTTTTGAATTCGAAATGAAATGCTGCATACATTAGTGTTATGTAACAAAATTTTTGGTGCTATAAACATTTTTGGCGGCCAAAATAAGTTTCTTATCTAGAGCGCCATGACCCACCCAAAATTGCTGCTGTGGAGTCGAGTATTGTTTTAAAAATAATTTTCAAAATTTTAACTTCACTGACTATTAGTCGATTTTTTAAAATAGTACGATATTGGCTTGTCATAGTTTCCAGAGTGAGTATTTCTTAACGATTAGGACACCCATAACAAGACATTTCATTGAAAGTTTAAACATTAAATTATGAAGATTTGTTTAAAACGATTACAATAAGCAGAAGAACAGAACGACTGTTATGCGAATACTCAAAGGGACAGAACGGAGAACATTGACTTTTATTTGTTTGATAAAGAAGAGAAGAAGGTTTACTAACAAATTAAAAGAAACCAGAAATAAACTATAAGCTAACAACAATAAATTAAAAGATGTGAAGAAATACACAACACGTTACAGCCACTGTTCAAAACTATCGCACGTTTTGCAATTTCTAGGACAGCCGTGTTCAACTGTTTATTGCCCCAGCAACTCCGTCGCCTTAAAAAACAAAAGAAGATCGAAATGCTTGCAAACAAAACAATAAAATGTTTAGATCGTTCTTAGAGCCAGCTTGCTTATTGTAATTATTTTAAACAAAACGTCGCAATTTAATGGTTGAACCTTCAATAAAATGTCATGTTGTAATTGCTCAGAAATACTGTCTTGGAAACTATGACGAGCTAATTGCGTTGCGTTATAAAAATCGACTTTTTATCGAAAAAACATTTTTACGAAATTTGAAAATCAGTAAAGTTAAAATTTGAAAAATGATTTTCTCCATGGCAACAATTTTGTGTGCGTCATAGCACTTTAGATAAGAATATTTTTGCTGCCAAAAGTTTTTTAAGCACCAAAAATTTTGTTAGAGAACTCCACCGTATGTAAAATTTTATCCCGAATTCAAAAATGTGAAAATATACAAGGTGTTCCATTTAAAATTAGAAAGTTGGTGATGCTTCCTGCGAAACCGGAAACACCAGAAAGTCGTAATGTACGAAAAATAATAAGGTCCCATGCATGTATTAACCAAACTAAATTTGAATTTATTGTTTTGGTAGATAAAAAAATGTGGAGAACCAGTTCCCTGTTACACCCACTATACAACAGTTGAAGTAAATACCGAAATCCACGAATTATTTGAATAAAAAGTTTGCCTACATCTTATTCTGTGCAGTTTTGGGCGTTATCCCCTCCTCGGCGCTGGGTGAGGTCCTGCTTTAGATGACAAATTCAGTTATGAAAGTATCATTTTTTCGCACGCGATTGAAAATTTTGCAACTGGAGATAATAGCAAAATACAATTTTTGTGTTTTTAAACGAGTGATATTGATAAAGATCAGTGATTTTACATCACAATATTCATTTAGATATTATCTCCGGTAATAATGTATCAACAGGTGATTGAAAATGCTTGTGACCATGCCACCAGAGCTTTTACAAATCTTAAGTTTAGTTGTAACCTTATCTTCTTGTTCGACAAGGTTTTTTTGCCTTAGCTAGATTAATTTTACTGTAATACGTAATCTATTATCTATTTATGCTATATTAATACTTTTTTGAAATATATACTATATGTTTAGTTTGCAGTATTGATAGGTTGTGTTCTTGTTTTTGTCAATTTAATTTGACTCTTAACCCAGGACCCTCCCAGCAATTTCGCCTATGCGTCCACAACTACCACTAATGATTACCTAATTGGAAAAATTTTTATACTGTTCATTTAAATATTTCTCGTCCAATAATAACATACCGACTTTGAATTATAAATTAGCATTTGAAAATTAATTTTATAGAATGGCTTTAAAAGTATTCCTCATTCAAATTTAAAGTTTAAATATAAGTAATGTGATAGTAAATACAAAGACAAAGCTTTGTTTTGTGATCAACTTCTTTTACCGGGGGAGCATGCATTTTCCGCACCGATAATCCCTTAATGACATCCAAGATTTAAAACGTTTTAATCTGGCACATGTTTTCCGCAGCAAGATTTAAATTGTACGATAAGGTGAGCGACGGATAAGTTGTAATTAAGAGTAGGGGGTAAAAGTAAAGCAGGTAATTTTCAAAATCAAAACCAACAAGTTGTGTTGGAATACATATTGTTGCTTAAACTATAAAAGCCTGAGCAACAATTTTTTTTTATTGGAGATAAGGGGACGTAGATTAGGTGTTTAAGAAATGGGAGTTAACTTGAAAATGTTAAATAAGATAATCTTCAATATTTTTTTAATGTCCGCATCAAAATAAGTCAACCTATTTTTTCAGATGTTTTGAAAAACGTTTACTAGCTATATATAGGGCTATGAGCTATGACAATCTGCAAATATTAAAAATCGGTACGAAATTATTTTTTTTAATTTGAATTTGTCTACTAAACATAATTAATCAGAATTTAATCAAGTAAAATTTATTAAGACTAAAAAATGTACGTTTACAACCCCTAATAAACGGGAGGAAGAATTTTTGTAGATTTTTCACTCTAATTAAATTTTGCTTGATGTAATTTTGGTTGCTTAGTTTTAGTAGGCACAGTTAATTTTAAAAACAACAATCTTGTTCTGCATTTTAATATTTATAAATTCTATCCCCCATTGATTACGGGTACTACCAGTTTTTTTTAATTTGAAAAAAAAATAGCTTTAACTCCGCCTGGGGTGGGTTGCTGAGTGAATTGAGTAGCTCAGTGGCTCCCACTGCCGGTCCCAAGCCCGGAAAAAGGAGGAGGGTTGAGACGATGGACCAGCACTCCATCTCTCGGAAAAAGACTTAAATGCTAAAAATTTCGACTACTCGCCTCGGAAACAGGATGGAACTAAACGACGACGACAAATGCAAAACAAACGGACGATGAAAATAGCTACATGGAACGTACAGGGCCTGAGAACAAAACAAACAGAAGTCTTTGAAGAATTGAAGAAGATGAAAATTGATATTTGTGTTCTCACAGAAACTAAGAAGAAAGGTAAAGAAAATGAAATAGTAGGAGAGTATATTCATATTTACAGTGGTGTAAGTAAGGATGCTAGAGCAAAGAGAGGAGTCTCTGTAGTTATACATAAGAATCTTAAGGAAAGTATAAAAAGCTGGGAGGAGATAGATGAGCAAATAATAAAACTTGAGATAGAAAAGAACAGCCAACATATTGTAATAATAGGGGTATACGCTCCCAGTGACGATGCGGATGCGATGACAAAAGATGAATTTTACGGTAAACTACACAATATAATATCGGAGATTAAAGACGACAAAGAAATATGTATATTAGGAGACTTAAACGGACGTACTGGAAGGGAAGAAAATAGCCCAGTGGTGGGCAAGCATGGCGAACTAACTACAAACGATAATGGATTACGTCTAATAGACATATGCCAAAGCATGTCGCTAAAAATAATGAATGGCTTCTTTCCCCATAAGGATATCCATAGATTCACTTGGACACAATCAACAAGAGGACTTTGTTCGGTAATTGACTATGTAATACAACGACAAAACTCAAAATTAACAACCACAGACGTAAGGGTGTACCGTGGACCAGAATGCGGATCAGACCATCATTTGGTGATGGCTAAAGTAATAATAAATTATAGAAGAACAGATACCAAGAGACAACCAGATAAAGAAAAGAAGTACGAAAACGTAGATGAACGCAAATACAACCTGGAAAGCCTTAAGCAAGAATCCATCCAATTCCTATACAAACTGAGACTGGCATATAAATTGCAGAAGGTACGATGGGAAAATAATGCCAGCGAACTATACTATCAGATTAAAACATATATACAGGAAGCAGCAGAAGAAGCCTTAGGTCGACAAGAGAAACAAGGTAAACAAAATCCTGAATGGTGGACAAGTAAGACAGAAGAACTGATTCAAAATAAAAAGACTGCTTACCAAAAGTGGCTGCAAACCCATACAGAGGAAGATAGGAGGGTATATGCGTACTGGAACCGGCAAGTGAAGAGAGAAGTAGCAAAGAACAAAAATGAGATGTGGGAAAGGAAATGCGAAGAACTAGATAGATACATGGGAGGAACAAGAGTATCGGAAGCGTGGAAGACAATTAAAAATCTCAGGAAAGACGGAAGAGAGGAAAGCAAATTGCATCTAATAAGTATGGAAGAATGGGAGCAGCATTACAAACTACTGCTAACCGAAAATAGGAGCGAATTTAAAACAACAAATATAGATGTAGAAAGGGATGCAAGTTCACAAGTAGACAGGATAACGGTAGAGGAAATAAGGAAAGTTTTGAAGGATTCAAAAAATAGGAAAGCGCCGGGGCCTGGAAACATTCCCATAGAGCTAATAAAACATGGACCAGAGGTATTAATCGAGATACTAGCAGAATTATTTAATAAATGCATGATAGAATGTGACGATATTCCGGAAGACTGGAACTTAGCTTATATTAGCTCAATTTATAAAAAAGGGAATAAAAGACTATGCAAAAATTATAGGGGCATAAGTGTAATTAGCTCAATGGGGAGGTTGTACGGCAAAATACTAAAAGCGCGAATAGAAAGCGACATAGAAGAGATAGAAGAACAAAGTGGATTCCGCGCGGGAAGATCATGTACTGACAACATATTTGTATTACAACAAATAATGGAGAAACGGAAAGCTAGAAATCTATCTACTCACTTAGTGTTTATTGATTTGGAGAAAGCATATGACACGGTACCCCTGAAAATGCTTTTTGAAACATTGACCAAGGTTGGCCTCAATAAGACCTATGCACAGGCCATCCGGAACATATATGCAAAGTCAAAAAGTGCAGTTAAACTTGGAAATAATATTTCACAATATTTTCCGATAACGAAAGGACTTAGGCAGGGATGCAGCCTTTCACCTACTTTATTTAAAATATATATTCAAGAAACACTGAACAACTGGAGAAGAAAGACTGCAGGAATGGGGATTCAGATGGAAGACCAGTGTCTGACGACTCTCCTGTTTGCGGACGATCAAGTAATCATAGCTTGTGACGAAGAAGACGCGGATTACATGCTGAGAAACTAGAGGAAGAATATAAAAAATGGGGCTTAAATATGAACATGGAAAAAACTGAATATCTAAAAGTAGGGGAAAGGCAAGAGGAAGACCCAGATTTGCGAATAAGAGAAATAAAAAAATGCAAGGAATATAAATATTTGGGAAACATTTTGTCGGAGAAAGGAACATCAAAAAGAGCCATACAAGACCGAGTGCAACAAGGCAGGAAGTCTATTCGGATTCTAAACTCTGTATTATGGTCAAACAAGATGAAGTTGAGTACAAAAATGATGCTATACAGAGCCATCGTCGAACCAATTCTAACCTATGGTTCAGAATGTTGGCAGATGACAAAAAAAGACAAAAAGACCATAGAAACGGTGGAGATGGATTTTCTGAGAAGAGCATGCCGAATATCAAGGCTACAACACGTACCAAACGTAGAAATAAGAAGACAAGTGGGAAGGATATACACAAGCGCCGATAGAATCGAGACCAGGCAGTTACTTTGGTATGGCCACGTAAGGAGAATGGGGGAGGAGCGATGGCCAAAGAGAGCATTAAAATATACACCACAAAATAGAAGAAGGAGGGGAAGACCTGCGATAACATGGAGTACAGGAATTGAGCAAGTTATGAGAGATAGAGCTATAGGAGAGGACGACTGGATAAATAGAGAGACGTGGCGGTCGAAATGCGGGATGCGGCAGAAGCTGTAGGAACCCCGCTGTATATATATAAAAAAAATAGCCTGTACCTATTTTGATGTGAAAATTAAAAAAATATTAAAAATAAACATCATGTCATTCAAGGGGTGACTTTTCAAAACTCACTATTAGCCTAATATACGGCCCCTCCCGTCCCATAAAGCAAAAAATGGGTTTTCAATATTTTGTAGTTGTGGAGATATCAGCTTGTAACACTTTAGCTGCAGCACCCTGTAGAAAATTTTAAAAATATGTATCATTGACCTGAAAAAAATGACATATCCAATTTCCGGATCGTTTTGTTACTCCAATAAATTTTCGTTGCTACAGCTGCGCCATCCAAACGAGTCAGTCTCTTAATTCTTGAAATTTCGGATAGTCACACATATGAACTGACAAACATTTGTCAAAAAGCAGTTGTTTGAGATCGTAATGATCCAAACTTTTGTTTACGGTTTCGTATCGTTTTGAAAACTTGGTCTTCCCGGTTAATTTTCGTTATGCCCGAGTATTCAAGAAACGTCGGTCTAGTAGTATAGTTTTCAAAACATACTGCTTGGGATCTTCAAGGTCCAAAACGTATATTTCCATTACAGTGGCGTTCCGTGGGTTTAAAATTTGGGTAGGCAATGGCAAAACTTATTTACCATTCAGATTAAAGTGTAAATAAATTAAAACAGAGTATATCCTGTTTTAGATTATACTTTTGAAGGGTTAGATATAAATAAAAATGGTAAGCAATTCCAGCAAAATCGTTAATTTTTAATATCGCTACCAGTTAGCCAGTCCATTCTTTTATATACCATTCGGTATTAAACGATCTAGATTTCTTCCTATTGTCTGTCTGTAACGACCCTAGTTGTTTTGAAGTACATCGCTCATGATTTATTATTTCTATTTGTTTTTCGTAAGAAGTATCTATTTAATTTTTCTTTTAAAAGCTGGGTCAACGAGAATTTCCATATTTACTGCAAATTTGCATACTACGTATGAAATAAATAAACACACAATAGCTGCACGCAACTAACTGCCACTGACCGATGCAAGTGCTTATTGCGTTTTGAAATCCCTACTATTTCTTTGCATCTGATCACTAGATTTTTTGTATCAATGTTCATGCAGACGTAATAAGAATAATAGATTGGTTGATTGTGTCGTAGCTGGAATTATTCCGCTTGATAAGCTCGCCCTTCGCGTATGCGAAACTGTGTTTAAAAGCAGTGGTCTATTTATTTGGTGCTTAATTTTCAATGTTACGCGGTGGCGTTAAAAAGTAAACACCGTATGTAAAAGCAACTTTTTTTACTGAAAGTTAGAATTTGATTTTTTTTAAACATATGGGTAGGCACTGCCTATACCCTGCCTAATAGAACGGACCGCCACTGTTCCATTATGAACTCAAAATCGATATTTGTACTATCACTTTTAGTACGAAAATTTATAAATGGCGATTTTAATTTAAAAATTTGATAATCTTTGCCACAAATAAATTATTTTGCATCCTAATAGGTCATTTAAACTTTTGAAAGATAATGATTATTAGGCATCTAGACATAGTAACAGTAAATATTAATAAATCACGTAAACCAACAATAAAGCGATAAACCGTACAATTCCAGCTGTCTTTAAAAAATAACTAATTTCTTACACCGTACTTGTTTTATGACATAGAAGTTACGCTCAATGATTAACCGAGAACTTTAACAAACGTTCCAACACTTGTGGCTTGAAGTAATGTTAAATGTCAAGTGTTGATAAAAAGCGTTATTTATGTAATCTTGTATATACTTATACGAATAACCATAAAGTTTTAAAATCTAAGCAGTTAGAAATCAATTGGGTTTTAGATTGTTTATCGGGACATAAACTAATTAATAATAAATTCAAATGTTCCAGAACGTACATATGTTCTGGGAGATGGTTTATTTTTAAAAAGCTTATCAGTGTTATTGTTAGGTTGACAGACATACTTGATTTACTGGACCATTTTTGAGGTCAAAATCTAGCTTGACACTGGGGTCAAATTTAAAATGCGTTACATACGTCACTTTAAATATGGCCGTCTCAAACAGGGATTAATAATTATAATAAATATTATGATGAGTTATGCTTTCATATATACGAAACGATGGTCCTTATAAATAATGTATTTCTACAATTTATTACAGTAAATTGCTTTGATGCAACTTGAAAAAAGCTTAAAAAGGTTTTTTATGAAACAATTACAGCTGCTTTGTAATTTGGAACATCTTTGATTTTGATTGTGCTATTAAGATGCATCATTTCTCAAAACAGCATTTGCATTTAATCAAAATAAGAATTTCACAAGGAATATTTCGATATTTTCGCTAATCCGTTAAAAAATGCTTTCATTACCATATTTTAAAATGATTAAGAATACGCCAAAAACATCCATAGGCAGGCACAAAAAAAATTAATTTGCAAAACTGGAACGTTTGGTATTAAAAATTATAAAACTTGAAAACGATATTGGTCCGTATAAAAACACAATGAAAATATGAAAATATTGTACTAACAAAAAACCAGAGAACGTAAATGCAGAAGTTGTCACAGTAATTCTACCCCGCCGCCCTTTTTCCTTTTCTTAAATTTTTGAACCTTATTTCACAAAAAAATCTACAAAGCGCATTGTTGAAAAATGCGTGTGTAGACATATCTGCAGATCTTGTGATTAAATTTTTAATTAAAAAGTAAATCAAAGCGACACCAAATTCAAATCCAAAATTTGTCGAAACATCAGGCGTGCGTCGGACGGTCTAAAATGTTTGGTCGCAGACACGTTTTGACGAAAAACGTTGTCATGGTACAAATTTCAGGAATTATTAATAGGAAATCGTCAATTATAAAGAAAATAATTAACGTTTTAATAGCCACGCAATTATTTATTAACATTTAAAACGGGATTCAGAATTTTTACGTAAATACTTAGTGAAATTAACAACTTGCCTAACACAAGTTACGTTCTTAAGCCCAGATATTGAAAAATTACCCAATAAACATAAAAATGGGGCAATTGCACCAGTACAGCAAATCTACAGGAAATGAAAATAGCCGATAATAGGAATGTGTCACTGTGGAACATATCTTACTGTAGACCCCCTTCTCTACTTTTTAAACTTGTAATGATTTTAACGATTCAGTTGTATCGCTTGGATTTATTGATCCAATCAGCCAAACCGTCTCTGCGCCGAAACGTCTCTGTGCCAAAACGTCCCTGAGCCCTAACGTCACGAAGCCTAAACGTCCCTACACCCAAACGGCTACGTCCAATCGGCCGCACCCAAACATCTGGTTCTGGGTGTCGGTGTGGAATGCAAAAAAGAATAATACGTGTGCTTAAAATTTTTTCATTATATTCTGATCAAAAGATAAACAAAAACAACAAATTTGGAATATATGTAATATTAAGTATTTAAACGTAATAATCAAATGTTAACCCGTTTAATCAGATAAAAAATTAATATTGGCAAAATCATCAGTTTTTTTACTTAATTTATTTTACTTGGTATAATTCAAGTTCAAACGGTTTTAGATAATTCTGGGAGGGTTTTAGGCCTACTGTTTCAATTTAAAGTGGTACAAGTGATTTCAGTTAGTTTCAACATCTGCTTGAGGTTTAACACATAATTACCAGCATTAATTTTGTTCAAGTTACAGGGTTTCGAATATTTCCTTTCAAGGCTGGTAAACTAATTGATATTAAACCAAAATGTCTACATGAGGGTTTAATTAGTTTTGTGTTCTTTACCTGGAGCAAAGATAGGCGAAGCGTGATATTTGGTTATTTAAGGCATGAGATGATAGCAATATTGGTTAACAAGCGCAAAGTAGCGAGAGCTGCGATTATTTATTTAGATGGTGGTTTCCGGTTCACCGGAAGAAACACATGTGGCTCCGGGCGTGAGAGGGTTGCTAGTACCAAGGAAACCCAGCTCGAAGACTTCGCCTCCAGATCTATGAACTTGAACAGTATCATGTTTTGTTAAACTTTTAATCACGCTTGATTGCACATCAACAGGTTTAAATCAGCGAGAAAAAGTTTGCTAGACAATACCAACCCCGTTTTATATACAGTCGTCTTTATTGTTTCGACGGAATGGGTAAATTATGTAGATTAAAACGTTTTTATTCGAAATGTTTTAATCATGTTAATGGTTTCTGAAGGAATTAATGCTCATTCGAAGATGAGAAATTTGCAAGAAAGTGTAAAATTTACGAGCGAATAATTTCAGTTTTCCAGGAAATTGCTTCAATGTTTCTTGGAGTCTGGCGCTGTTTATTCGCGACTTCTTTGCTGTTGAAAGCTTTATGGGTTCAAGAATCCATTGCTATAATACAGGATATTAACAAAGCATGCAAAAAGGAAAGGAAAGCTTCTGCTACATATTTCAGTATTTTTAGAGCTGTTTACTTTTTAGTTCATTTAAACTCTGAACTCTTTCTATAAACCCGTTTTGTGGAAAAAAAATTATAGTTGCTTGTATACCATATACAGTAATAATAATTTGGTAATATATTTAGCAATATTTTTACGATCTTTATTGAAATTCGTTTTACGCATTCTAAAACTTTGCATTTAACTATCAGATTTCTTCAACTTAACGGTTATACCCTAATAATTTTTGCAAATTATGACGCGCTTCACGTATGCACATCTACTTAAGAAAAGTGTTGTGGAAATGTTTTAACCTTTTTAAATATTTCATTTATGATATTTCCGGCAATTTCTAGCACATCGGGATGTAATTACTAAGTAAATAAAGCGTTTTATCGGATAAGAATCCCGGCCTTCAGTACGGTGGACAGACGTATTACTAATTAGTTGCGTTATCGCGTGACGTACGTGCATATGTTCTTGACACACATTACCTACATATTCTATAAATTATTTCTGTATTTTCTTTGTACTCTAGTTACATTTAGCCGCTCGCAACGACATGGCAAATAGTAAATCATGACTCGTGTACCGCTTAAACGTAGATCGCCTCTAAGAATAAAATGCAATAAAGGCAAAAAAATCGATTTTTGCATATTTGAAAATACAGGAGAAAGTGAAAGATTAGCCCCACACTAAAAATTTTTTGGGTAGTTTTACATAACTAAAAGGAGAGGCGAGGAAATTTTCTGTTTTATCAAGTTGTTATTTTTAATAAATACTTATAAATCCGCGCTGTGTTGATGACTCCTCTATTTTAGCAACGTAGCAAACTGTTTCTTGCAAATTTAACAAGCGTACATATTGAACTTATGAATATCTAGAAGAAAACAATTATTAATGAGGGGGGCCCAAAAATTCAAAAGATGGCTTATAAGAACAACATCTGTTCAACCTCCTCAAATTTTAATTGTGTAGTTATTGTAAAACAAATTTTAAATCTGTTGAGGTAGAAAATAAAGATGGGCAAATTCCGGCAATTTATATTTTGAAAACTTTTCCTGGGAAAATTCCCCGAAAGTATCTTAAACCATTTTTTTTCTTAGATTAAATCTCAGAATGAGAGCCGAATACCGAATATTCAGTCAGTCTCTCGCGGCCTAATACTGAATATTCGGCTAGGTATTTGAGCAAAGTGCTGAACATTCGGCCAATCCTTCATGGCCTAACACTGAATTTTCGACTAACAATTCGGCGAATATTCGGCCAAACTGGCAAATGTTAGGCCGAGTAGCGAATATTAGGTCAATTATTCGGCCAAGTATGAAATATTAGGCCAACTATTCGGCTAAATGCCAAATATTAGCTAACTCGAGCCAATTATTCGGGCGTGTACCGAATACTTCGTGGTAATAAATATGTGAGTTAATTGCTTTACATAAGCAGATATAGCGTCGACAGATACCATAGACTCCATATAATTACATTTAATAATGCAGGCTTGTCCAAAACTGATTTTACAAAAAAGTACTTCAAATAAAAATTTTTTATTACATTTTTATCTACCTTTCTGCATACTTTTTTGACCAATGCTGTAAATGCTGTGATTCGATCGTCTTTTCTACTTTCAGTAGGTTATTTTGGACAGTTCTGGATCCACCCCCCACTCCTGGCCTTGAGTTCAAGGTCAAGGACACCCCCACTCCTACCCCCACCCCTGGCCTTGAGTTCAAGGTCAATGTCAAAAAAATTTTTCGCCCTGCGGCCGGCTTGTCCTGCGGACGGCTGAGATTTGCGCCCCGTCTGGACTGGTGC